>JAULKR010135526.1:0-30224 GCA_032356305.1 Prasiola linearis | reverse complement strand
CAAATTTATGAAACTACCAATTACTGTCGCCGGACTGGCGAAGATTAAAGAGCAATTAAAGGCTTATAAATTACAGCGACCGGTGATCGCCGATGAAATAGCTGTTGCACGGGCGCATGGTGACCTTTCAGAGAATGCAGACTACGATGCTGCAAAGGAGAAGTCCGGAATTCTTGAAGCAAAAATCAGAGATTTGGAGAGTAAGATTAGTAACGCTGATGTGATTGATCTGACTAAGCTTAAAGATCCGCAAAAAGTTGTCTTTGGCGTTAAAGTAGAGATTGAGGATCTGGATACCGGAGACTTTAAGACCTACCAGATTCTTGGACCGGTTGAGAGTGACACCAAGGCGGGCATCATCTCATTTGATACGCCCCTGGCGCGTGCATTGCTGGGCAAAAAGGTCAGCGATTTTGTTGAGATTAATCTGCCGGCGGGTAAGCGCGAATATGAAGTAAGCAAGATTTTTTGCTAGCATGATCGCTGCAGAGTCAATCACTGAGATCCAGAATCTGCCGGTCGCAGAAATTGTCGGACAAAGCGTAACTCTTAAGCAAGCGGGCGCTAATCTCACTGGATTGTGCCCATTCCACAATGAGAAGTCGCCCTCATTTAGTATCAATCCGGGTAAGAACTTCTATCACTGCTTTGGTTGCGGAGAATCCGGCAATGGCATCTCCTTTGTGATGAAAACGCAGGGTCTGAGCTTCCCGGACGCAGTCGAGTATCTGGCGGATAAGTTCTCTGTCACACTAAAATTTACAAAAACTAAAAACTCAGCGCAAAACCAGGCAGTCAACAAAAAAGATCTCTACAAAATTAATTCGCAGGCTCTGAATTACTATCAGCAAACTCTGCATAATTCGCCAGTGGCAAAAGAGTACCTGCAGAAGCGGGGAGTCACCCCGGCAATGGTCAGCAAATTTAATCTGGGTTTTGCCAGTGAGGACTGGCAGGGTTTTACTGACAGTCTTAAAGGCAAAAATTTCTCGCTTAAGCAGGTCTTAGCCAGCGGCTTGGTCAAAACTAAAGACAACAAAAAATTCTACGATTTTCTGCGTGGCAGGATAGTTTTTCCGATTTGGCAGGATGCTGAACGAATCGCGGGGTTCGGTGGCAGAGTTTTGCCAGAGTTTGCAGACGCCCGTTCTGCCAAGTATCTAAACTCCCCGGAGACCCTAACCTACCAGAAGTCACGGATTCTCTATGGGTATGTGGCAGCTCAGGCGGCGATCAAAGAAACCGGCAACGTTTATGTGGTAGAAGGCTATCTTGATGTGATCAGTCTGCATCAGGCCGGTGTCGCCAATGCAGTGGCCACCTGTGGCACCGCTCTGACTGCTGAGCATCTAAAAAAACTGACTTATGTTGCAAAAAAGCTGACCCTGCTTTTTGACGGCGACTCCGCTGGAAAGGCTGCTGCTGCTAAGTCGTTTGCGCTGATTGATGACGCTGAGATTGATATTGTCGTAAAATTTCTGCCGGACGATTCTGACCCGGATAACTTTGCGCAAAAGCACGGGGCAGAGACCACAGCGCAGCTGGACAAACTACCAGCGGTCTCCCTGCTTAAAGCTTATGTGCTTAAACAGCTCACCCAGTCCAAGGTCTCAGCAATCAACGACTTGGGAGTCGTGGCAAAGTCGCGGCTTGCCGGCCAGATCCTTGAACGAGTCGACCAAATTCGCGATCCCTTACTGCGGCAAGAGTTGAGAAAAGAGCTTAGTTTTTTGTTTTCTCTGGATCTCTCTAAGCTTAAAACTAAGGCTGTTGGCGGCTCCCCCGGGGCCCAGCGTAACTCGAGTCGCCCCGGCTTTGCTAGTGAATCCAGCCAGACTACAGATAACCGGGATACCCAAAACGCTCAGCCTTTGCCGGCTCATTCTTTCTCGCAATTGGAGCGGGGGATTCTGGAGCTAGCGATTAATCCTCTGAGTAAAGCGGCAATCAGCGAGCTACTTGAGGCTCAGGAACTATCTTATTACGTCCACGCAGAGATTATGTCGTTTATTCTTAGTTTGCAGCCGATAGATTTTGCTAATGAACGGTCTGATTTTATTGAAGCCCTGCAGCGCTTACCGGCGGACTGGCAGAAGTTGTGCAAAGTCAATCTAAAACAGCTCTCGAAGGAACGCTCTGAACAACAGACTTCTGCTACTAATCTCTACACCGAAATTACGCGTTGGCTAAAAGAAGCGCGGGTCGGACGCCGCAAAGAGCATCTGGTTGCTCAACTGCGAGCGAGCGCAGATTTGGCTGAGCAAGAGTTAATTTCGGCGAAGATTTTGCTGCTGAACAAAGAGCTGCAAAGCCTCAGAACCAGGCCGGCTTAGAAGTCCCTACACGGCTAGAATCAGTAGGGCAGAGACAAAGCCTCGGCTCTCGCGTCACAGGCCTACATTCTATTGGCGAGAGTCCCGAAAGCTCTGATACAACAACCGAGTGGCACCACTGCCTGAGCGAGCATAAAAACAACCGGAATTTCTATCTCGGGTGTTTTAGGACAAAGGGATCAGCTAAGGCCAGTCATGTTCGCAGGACTGGGCTGACCGTTGCCCCCCTAATGAAATAGTAGGGCATCTTGGTTAAAGAGCAGCCAGTTTAAGACTGCGGGGAATAAGTCGGGTCAGATTAGTTCCTCGTAATCGCAAACACATCTGAGAACGTGAGGTCGCTGCCTGATCGCTCCGGCCTGGGAGGTCGCACCGGTAGCTTGTGCCCAGTATCAGATAGGCTAGGCTTCACCGACCATTCTAAGCAGTCCAGATCAATTGTAATCGAGCTCATCTCCGGAGGTCTAGAGATCAGAAGGCTTGTTTGTCTGCTATTGTTGCTAAAGAGAAAATTAGTCTTGAATGGATGTGGCCCTGTTGATCTTAAGCGCTTTTAACTACGCACTAAAACAGCGGTGTATGACTGATGTCAGCTATCGGCTTATTTGCTAGAGTACCCTAGTTATTATATATTGTGGGCTGATTCGTGGGTCTTAGATTATACACTAATAAAGTTGTAAGCCATTTATCGTTAGCCATTAAATTTCCTTATCTAAAAAGTTCTGATGCCAAAAAAGATTAAACCAATCTCAAAAAGTCCAAAGAAAGCTAAATTAGGAGCCAAGCAGAAAACGGCGCTGGCTGATGTCGCTAAAAAGCTAAAGAAATCCAAAAGCAAGTCTTCAAAAAATCTGGCAGCACCTTCAAGAGGGCTCGAAGCCTTCCTTAATAATCTGAAGGCGCAGAACAAAGATATCGTCCTCACTGAGGTTAAAGAATCTCTGCAGCGTTTAATCGTTAAAGGTAAGCATAAGGGTAAAATTAATCTTAGCGAGTTTGAGAAGCTGCTTGCCAACGATTTGTTACCAAAGGACTCTCTGCAGGACGCAGTAGCTCTTTTTGATGAATATAATATCGAGGTTATTGCTGATGATAGTGATGATGACGACGAGGACGGACCACCATCAACTAAGGAAAATGGCTACATAGTTGATCAGGACGTAGAGACTACAGCGCTCGGTAAGAGTACTGATCCTGTGCGCATGTATCTGCGCGAGATGGGTAATGTTAACCTGTTAACCCGCGAGGGCGAAGTTGAAATCGCTAAGAAGATTGAAGAAGGGCAGATAACAGCTCTTGACGTTATCCTACATCAGCCGATCACCTTATCTTATGTTGTAGACCTTTTCGAGAAAGCTAAGCAGAAAGAAATCCGTATGCGGGATGTGTTTGCCAGTGAGAGCGAGGAAGAAAGCTCTGATGACAACTCATCTGATGATGATAATGATAGCGAGCCTGAAGACAGCGGCATGTCCCGCGCAGAGACGCTGGCCCAGGAAGATGACGAAGTTCGTAAGAAATTTCTGAAGCAGGCTCCCGGTTTTAAGCGCTCCCTTGGCGAAATCGAGAAACTCTACAATGAGATGAAAGCGCTCTCCTCGGCTAAGGATCTTAAAGACCTGCCCGATGCCGAGCGTAAATACCGTAAAACTTTGGAGCGCGCCGGCAATAAGATTCGCGATCTTAACCTGAACGAGAAGCAGCTAATCACGATGTCTGCTAACCTCAAGGCTACCTTTAAAACCTTGCGCATTGCTCAGCGTGAACTAATTAAACTTGAACGGAAATATAAACGTCCGGAGTCTGAACTATTGCAGGCAGCCAAAGAGCTAAACTCTGAGAATCAGCTTGATTTCAAACGCGCTTGCCGAAGACTTAAGCTAAAAGCTAACGAAGGCCGTCTTTTAGGTGACAGGCTGGCAGCGGCTAAGGAAGTCTACGATGATATCGAAGAACAGGTGCACATGAATCTGACCGAGTTCTCGACCCAGGTGCGCATTTTAATTGGTGCTGAGTATCGTGCCGGAGCTGCTAAGCAGGAATTGGTTGAGGCTAATCTGCGTCTGGTAGTCTCGATTGCCAAAAAGTACACAAACCGCGGTCTGCAGTTTCTTGACCTGATCCAAGAGGGGAACATTGGTCTGATGAAGGCTGTTGATAAGTTTGAGTATCAGCGCGGTTATAAGTTCTCAACCTACGCTACATGGTGGATTCGCCAGGCAATCACTCGGGCAATCGCTGATCAGGCAAGAATCATCCGGATTCCTGTTCATATGATCGAGACAATTAATAAGCTGGTTCGGACCTCCCGCCAACTAGTGCATGAACTCGGACGTGAACCAACTCCGGAGGAAATTTCTGAGCGGATGGATATTCCGGCTGAAAAAGTCCGTAAAGTGCTAAAGATTGCTAAGGAGCCAATATCTCTGGAGACTCCAATCGGAGAGGAAGAGGATTCTTCTCTGGGTGACTTTATTGAGGACAAGCGCGGTGTATCGCCGGCCACGGCTGTTGTAAACATTAACTTACAAGAGCAGACCAGACGCGTGTTATCATCGCTTACGCCACGGGAAGAGAAAGTCTTGCGGATGCGTTTTGGCATTGGGGAGAAGAGTGATCATACGCTAGAAGAAGTTGGCCAAAACTTTGATGTCACCCGCGAGCGGATTAGACAAATTGAAGCGAAAGCTCTCAGGAAGCTTCGGCACCCTGCGCGCAGCGTTAAACTTAAGACATTTCATGAGTATGAGTAAAGCCGTCAGAGGATTGCTCAGCCGAGCGGCCTTAATTTCTCTAGTAGTCATGTTGACGACTGCCTGTGGCTATTATCAGCCACCTCAGCGTCCTGAGGTTTTTGTCCCGGATAAGGTCAAGGGAGTAACGGCAACGTTTCCGACAGCGGAAGCGGTAACTTTGAGCTGGAAGGTGCCCGGCTCTGACTCAGTTGGGCGTGAACTTAAGTATATCTCTGGCTATGAGGTTGTCTTAAATAAATTTGCTGTCTCTGAGCAGGACGGGTCCTTTAGTTCAAGATTCGAGAAGCTTGCCTTTATTCCTGATGAGCATTTGACCGAGCTCAAGGCTAAGCGTGAGGCTGCGATTGCCAGCGGCACCATCAGCCGAAAGGTTAAGTTAGAACCTGAGGCCTACCAATTTTCCTACACCTATCAGCAGCTTGAACCTGGCCTTATCTATCGCTTTCAGATTATTCCGCAGAATCTCTACGGTGGCGCCCTAAATGCTCAGACTATACAGATCGATTACTCGGGGATAAACGCTCAGAATCAGCTGCCGTCAGTTGTGATTATCCGGAGTCAGGCTGACAGAAAAAAGAATGCCGGCCTTTCTAGAGATGATTTGCCGAGCGAATTTGATGAGCAAGTGCAGGCTGAAGAGCAGAGCCGCGCCCTAGCTTTTTAACTTTGGGTAGCTTGTTCACGGAGAGCGAATTAGTTAAGCCCGCAGCTGGTAATGCGGTCTGCCTGAAATGATACTTCCTTTGTCAGAGGTTGCTGATTATTCCAGTCAGCTAAGATCTGAGGACTAATCCGGAATTAGGAGGCCCGATGTTAGGGTTTGTTTGTCCGACTTGGCGATTAGTTGCTGGTCAAATTCTTCGATGCTGATGTTGAAAGCTTCAATGAAAGCCTGTTGGTGACCTCTGTCTCTGAGCCCCCCTACAAAGCTTCTGATTTGTTCTATTTTATAGTCCTCAAGCAGAGTTTTGGTGGCCAGATAGGATTTTGCATAAGCAGCCTTAACTTGGTTGCCTGCCAGGTGAACGTAGGATTTGTTTAGTGATTGCAGGCTCTGCTCGCGCAAATCTAATCCGTCTAGTAAAAACTCCAGAGACCGCTTATCAGGTTGCTCAGCGAAAAAGATTGACAGGCCTTCATCAAACCAGGCCGGAGCATTGTAATTAGTCAGTTTGTCGATCATCACATGAGAAAGCTCGTGAGCAAGAGTCTTGGTTAAGGCCGCCTGATCGATGTTTTGGCTATCGACGCGCAGGTAGATTCCGCTGCTTGTGTAGATCGCTTTACTCCAGGCAGGAGCTGCCAGGATCTGCTCGTACTCAGCAGCGCCCAGAAACTTAATCTCAGTGTAGAAGTCAGAAAGGGGCCCGAAGGTGCGCTGATAGAGTGTGATTAAATTTTTGATTCCGATCTCATCAACATAGACGGTCAAATCGGGATCAAAGTTACTCAGCTCTTTTTGTCTGACCTCGAAGTTAAACGCATACTTAACTGGCTTTGATTCAGCTGCAACAACACTTGTTAGCAGAGAGGTGAGCAGTAAAGCGGAGAGAAGAGTCTTAAGCACAAAAGGTTACTCGGCTCCGACAGGTAAACTTCTGAGCTGAAAATGAGCTTTTAGCTAAATTAGTTACCAGATCTGGTCTGCGGGCTGTTTCTAGTCGGCAAGCCTGAGAATCGAGCTGGTATTTCAAGCGGGCGCCGCACGATAGAGCTGCCGAATTTCTGCGGAAACACTTTTTCATTCGTCCGGGAACTTCATACTAACTAAGTAGAGGGAGCTGAATAAGTACCCCCTTATTCAAAAGAGCTGCGCTCTTTTGCAGAAACGTAGTTTCTGGCGCAAAAATCTCCGATTTTGCTGAGTATTCTTTTGGTGCAGAGACAAGCTGGCACTTCAGGTATTGGATCGAGCCCGGAGTATTGGGTTACTTCTGCGTAAATGACTGTTTTAGGAGGCCCTATTAATAGAGACAGGCCTCTACCAAATAGCTGTTTGCTGTAATTTATCGGCCTTATGTTTAAGGAATGGTTTTTTAAAACGTCTGTTTATGAGACAATCGAATTAGCCTAAAAGAATGGCTATAAATTATAGTTTTATTGACAACTATCACATGGAAAACACAGCAGGCGAGAACAATAATCAGGAAAACACTGCCGGCAGTCCGGGAGCTGATATCTTCACAGGGACTGATGAACAGCCGATAATGATGACTGACGCTGCAATCGAAGCAGCTCTAAGCGCAATTGAGCAGGAAGGCGAGCCTGGTGATGGTTTGCGCGTGGCTGTAAAAGGCGGTGGCTGCTCCGGGCTGAAGTATAGTCTCGATTTTGAGAAGGCTCCACGCATGACAGACCTTGCGCTAAGCTTTGGTGATTTGACAGTTTATCTCGACCCAGCCAGTGCATCACACCTCAAGGGCACCCGGATTGATTTCATGAAGGGTATTAACGAGCAGGGATTTAAATTTGAAAATCCTAATGCTGTTCGTACCTGCGGTTGTGGACACTCCTTTAACTAATCATTTGCTGACTTCGCGGCTTTTGAGTGGCTCCCGGAGCCTCTTATCTCTGGCGCTGCTTTGCAGCGTACTGTTCACAGCCGCCTGTAGTCCTCGGCTGGTGGGTAACCCCGGCCTGTCACCGGCCATTACGCCGCAGCCTGTCGCATTTGAGCATCAGGGGAAGCAGTACCAAGCCAGTTTTGCCGATTCGCTTTCTGAGACCTACGACGAAGTTCTGTCGTTCTCACCAGTTGTCTCCTATTTGCCGGAAGAGAAGCGCCTGATCGATCAGCGTATTCAGGTCTTTTCACTGGTCTACGCCGGTAGTCCGATTGAGTCCGCGCCGAACAACAGCCGGGTGATTCAAACCGATAATTTCACTTATCAGATTATGCCTTCTGGGCTAGATAAACTGGCTGTAAGCTCTGTGCTAAAACAGGGAATGGCTGCGCCGCAAACCTACAAGGAGATTGGCTTGGCTGAGCAGTCGCAGATTAATCGAAATAATTTGGCTCGGTTTTTGCAGACGGGCTATTTTCAGGTTGATTTTTTCCGTCAATAGTAATTGCTGAATAAGTTGGGTTTGCTGAATAAGTAACCCCTAATTCAAAAGAGCGGCGCTCTTTTGCAGAAACGTAGTTTCTGGCGCAAAAATCTCCGATTTTCCTGAGTCTTCTTCTGGTAAGAAAACAAATTTAGGGCCTCCTGAAGATATACTCCAATGATGCGATAGCAGCATTGCAATTAATTGGGTTTGTGAAGTGCAAGAGTTTTGGTCATTTTTGGCTAAAACCCCTGCACTTCAGCCATTAGATTTAGCCCTAAGCATAAAGTATAATTGCGCAAATTACTTTTAAGCAGGCCCTATGTGGTTCATGGTCATCCGGTCCGCTGTTTCGTGAAGAGGGGTCGCTGGTCAAAAGAGCGGTTAATTTAGTCAATACTTCTCCTTGCCAGAAACGAAGCTACAGGCGCTGGAAGTTTTAATAAAAAACCAAAAAAAATAAGTCAGGGCCTTGTTATGACTTGACGGAGTGGTAGGTGAGGATCGCTGCTAATGGCTTCCCCTAAAAGATCGAGTAAAAAAGGGGCAGGGCCACTAAATGCGAAGCCCCACGCACTTGTAATAAAAAGATCAAACCCAAGTATGTGAATTTCCTGCCTTTACTGCTTTTTGGGTAAGCTGTAACTGGGGCCTGCTGAAACAGTCATCTTTATAGCAACCCCTAATCGAAGGAGAAAAGCCATACTTTCAGCCCGGGCAGCCAAGAATTGAGACCAAATTATATCAGGCGAGTATGGTCGGCATACTTTTGGATCCGATATCTAATCCTATAAATCTTCATCTCCCTGAAAAAAGACCTTTAGTTCTGAACAGCCGGCGACGATAGCTACTACAGGACACACAACACTGTAATGGTTATATCAAAGGTTTTTAATGAAAAAGACAAAAGTTTTCTTTGTCGCTCTCGCTCTGTTTGCAAACGTCGGTCTTGCTGCAGCCGAGGAACCAATCCAGGTGCTCAGTGATCAGTATGTCGTCGAGTACAATCAGCTTCTGGCCGCCCAGAAGGATGCTAATCCGAACTACCAAATTCTTGAAAAAGTAGACTCGCGCCGTTCTGTAATCGGTCTTGGTCAGACACCGTCATTTCTCTCGGGTCAGACTGCTGAGGAAGTAGTGGACTATTCGGCTGCTGAAGACAAGTGCCCGGAAATCCTCAGTCAAAATCCTGAGATTAAGTACTGCAGTCCTAACTATATCTATACAATCAATCTTACTCCAAACGATTCTGATTTTGGTAACATGTGGGGCTTGAGTAATGCTCAGGGCATTAGAGCTGAGGCCGCCTGGGATACCACTACTGGTTCAGACGAAGTAGTTATTGCGGTGATCGACTCTGGTATTGATTATAACCATCCCGACTTACGTAAAAACATGTGGGTTAATCCCGGAGAAATTCCCGGTAACCGGATTGATGATGATAATAATGGCTACGTTGATGACATTCATGGGATTTCAGGCCTGAACAACAGCGGCAACCCGATAGATGAAAACGGACACGGCACTCACGTCGCCGGCACAATTGGCGCTGCCAGTAATAATGCGCGCGGCGTCAGCGGAATTAACTGGAATGTCAAAATTATGGGCCTGAAGTTTCTTGGTGCCAATGGCGGCGGCAGTTTGTCTGCTGCAATCAAAGTGCTTGATTACCTGACCCTAATGAAGCAACGCGGCATCAATGTAGTTGCTTCAAATAATTCTTGGGGTGGACGGGGTTATTCAGATGTTCTGCGCAGCGCAATTGCTGAGTCTGTTAACGCAGGCGTCTTATTTGTTGCAGCAGCAGGAAACGAAGCACAAAATAATGACAACGCTTCGGTTGCATCTTATCCCGGTTCTTATGATTTAGCAGGGATTGTCTCTGTTGCTGCAATCGACCAAAGTCAGAATATTGCCTCATTTAGTAATTACGGGCAGCAGGCAGTTGATATTGCAGCTCCGGGTGTCGGCATCCGCAGTACATACCTCAATAACTCTTACAGAAACCTCTCAGGCACTTCAATGGCTGCTCCCCATGTTACCGGAGCCATCGGCCTGCTGGCCAGCGTTGCCAGCGGCAGCGTCAGTGAGCTAAAAGCCAGATTACTTGAATCTGCTGTCACATACCCGACGCTTGTCGGACAAGTCTATTCTGAACGAAAACTTGACCTCTACAACCTGATTAACAACATCCGGACGCCTCTGACTAACCCCGTCGGACCCGGCAATCTCTGCCGCTATGTTATAAGCGAAACTGATCAGGGCAGAGACGCTGCTCTAGCAGCAAGTGATGTGGTACTACGCGGTGATGAAGGTGCGTTTGCAACAGTTGACCTGCCATTTGCTTTTCCGTTCTATGAGCGCACTGTAAACAAGCTCAACGTTTCTCTTAACGGCGTAATTTACTTTGGTCAAACTCATTTTAACGACTACAAGAACACTTCTGCTGCTAAATCTAACTCCCTCTCAGTTCTTCAGACTGACCTAAAATCAGATGCCAGCGCAGACGGGATTCGCGTGCTGAAGACTAGTCAATATGTTGCTATATCCTGGACTGCTAAGCACTTCTCCCACCAGACCGCTGAGAGTATCCTGGTGCAGGTCAGACTCTACCCTGATGGTACCGTCAAACAATTTTTAAACTTTCCTGACCAATCAGTTTTGGGAACCGTTGAAACAAAAAGTACAATCGGTATCCGCGGCGAGAAAGAAGGCGAGCTTAATACTTTTGCCTTTAACGGCAGTGCTGACCTGAGCTTAGAGCTTGGTCTTAACTACCAGCTAATCTGTCAGAATAATGGTCAACCAGCTGCTCCCGGTAAAGTCCAGCCGGCACCGGGACTGACGATCAGCAATGTCAGCATCTCGACAATTAATCGCTCCGGGCGCCGAATCTCTAAGATTTCGCCGAAGAAAACTGTGAACCTTGGGTTTAGCGGTTCAGGAACGGGCCAGTTCAACTATCAGCTCAGTCTTGATGGCCGGACTTGTGTTGAGCCGCACACAGCTATTTTAAATGCTGGCCGTGGCCAGAAGACCTTCCAGGCCCAGAAGTTCTTGCGGAAGTACCGCAGCCTGGGGGTGAGTGCAGGTGGCGTTCAGACTAAAATGAAAATCAAAGGCAATAAAACACTGAAGCTAAGATACAAGTTGCTCAAGGCATCTAAGCGCAAGCAGCGTTACCTTAAGAAGCTTAACCGGGACTGCGCCCGATTGGCGGTAACGCTTAACTAGCTGATTGTCGGTGACAATCGGATAAGACTATTCCGGAGCAAGAGACGGCTCCCGGATAAACCAGCAGACAAACACAAAAAAGAGAAAGTAAGGGGGAGAAGTTGCATAGATTGCAATTTCTTCCTTTTTTCATTACTATCACCCGACATTATATATCAAGGATACCATGGCCAGAGTTACCGCTGAAGACGCATTAGAAATTATCCGGAATCGTTTCGTACTGGCAATCCTTACCGGAAAGCGCGCCCGTCAGCTCTACAATGGTGCTCCGTCAACAGTTCCCGAGACAGGTAATAAATTTGTGGTAACAGCTCTGCGTGAGATTGAAGCTCACACGGTGCGTGAAGCTAATGCTGAAGAAACTGCTATTCTTAAATTACGCGCAGAAGAGAATCTCGCTAACGAGAAGCCTGCCTATAATTCTACTAACAAGTACTAGCAGTTAGTCTGCTGCTACCTTATTCAATTAGTTAACTTACTGTTCCTTAATGGAATTTTCGCGGCTAAAATCGGCTATTGAGGACTACTATCCCAGCCCCGATCTGGATCTGATTGAGAGAGCCTACACCTTTGCCAAGGCTCAGCACGAGCATCAGGTCAGAGCCAGTGGCGAACCATATTTTTTACACGTCTTCGAGACTGCTATTCTTGCTTGTGAGCTCAAGCTAGACCAGGATTCAGTTGCTGCAGCTTTGCTCCATGATGTAATCGAGGATTGTGGAGTGCTCGAAGCCGAGCTCAGAGACAAATTCAATCCTGAAATCGCAGATATCGTGCAGGGAGTTTCCAAGCTTAACTCGGTGCGCTACGAGTCCCGCGCAGAGAAGCAGGCAGAAAACTTTCGCAAGATGCTAATCGCCATGGCCAAAGATGTCAGGGTGGTGCTCGTAAAGCTCTGCGACCGGCTGCACAATATGCGCACTCTGGAACATCTCTCGCGTGCTAAGCGCGCACGGATTGCTGAGGAAACTCAAGATATTTATGCCCCGATTGCTAACCGCCTGGGTTTGCATCTTGTGAAGTCTGAACTGGAGGATCTCTGCTTTCTCAATCTACGCCCGGAGCTCTATCACGAGGTCGACTTAAACTTTCAGAAATCCAGAGAAGAACGTCAGGAGTTTATTGACCGAACTGTGAGGTCAATTGAGGATATTCTTCAACGCTCGGCTATTTCAGGTAGAATTTCAGGCCGCAGCAAACATTACTATTCAGTTTGGCAGAAGATGGAACGCCAGGGCATCCATTTTGAAGAAATTCATGACTTGCTGGCCTTCCGGATAATAGTTTCAAGCGTCAGAGCTTGTTATGAAACCCTCGGTACAATTCATGCTGAATGGAAGCCGATCCCGGGACTGTTTAAAGACTACATTGCGGTCCCGAAACCAAATATGTACCAGTCCCTGCATTCCACTGTTGTCGGTCTGGAGGGTCGGAGAATCGAGATTCAGATCAGAACTCTGGAAATGCATCAGATCGCGGAGCAAGGGGTTGCGGCTCATTGGCAATATAAAGAAGGCAAGAACTCCGGCGGCTTTAGTCTGCAGTGGATGAAAGAGCTAGTAGATACACAAGCGTACCTAAAGAGCCCTGATGAGTTCATTGACAGTGTCAAAAGTGAGCTTTTCCCTGATGATATTTTTGTCTTTACTCCGGCCGGTGACCTTCTGCGCTTACCGTTTGACGCCACACCGCTTGATTTTGCCTACAATGTTCACACCGATGTTGGTAACACAACCAGTGGGGCTAAGGTCAACGGTCAGATGGTCACTCTTGGTACAAAGCTGACCAACGGCGACACCGTAGAAATTATTACCAGCAGAAACCAGACTCCCAAACGCGACTGGCTAAATCTTGTAAAATCGAGCAAAGCGCGGCAGCGGATCAAGGCTCACCTGCGTTCTGCTGAGCGCAAGCGTTCAAGCGCTCTTGGCCAGGAGTTACTTGATAAGGCGCTCCATCAGAATCACAGCAGCGTCAAAAAGATGGAGAAAAATAAGAAGCTAAAAAAATTAGCCGAGAGCTTTGGGTTTCAGGCGGTAGTTGAACTCTACGCTGAGATTGGCTACGGCAAGGTCAAGGTTAAAGAAGTAGTTGATAAGCTTATTCCGAATATCCAAAAGTCTTTGGATTCTGAGAGCCTGCAGTCTGACCAAATCAGTCCGCTGCAGCGGATTTTTCAGAAAGCGGCGAAAGCTAAAACCTCCGCCAGAGCAGGGGTGACTGTTGCTGGTCTTGATAACGTGCTGGTGCGTTTTGCGCGTTGCTGTGAGCCGCTGCCGGGCGATAGGATCACCGGTTTTGTTACACGCGGCCGCGGAATATCAGTGCACACTGCAACCTGCCAGCAGATTTTAAATGCTGACTCAGCGCGACTTCTGAAGATTGAATGGGAAAAAGAGAACGAGGTTGTCAATCGTAAGGTGAAGATCAATCTGTTGGGCACAAATCGTGCCGGCTTGCTGGCGGCCGTGAGTTCGGCAATCTACAACTGCAACGTTGACGTTACATACTCAGAATCAACAGTGATTCCTGAGTTAAATAAAGCGCAGATCAAACTCGACGTTTTAATTGGCAGCTCTGAGCAGCTTGATGAAGTCCGACGGGCAATTGAGATGGTGCCTGGAATCATAAAAGTCGAACGGGTTATTAGTTAATAATTATATGCAGGATAATAAACGGATTGTAATAATCTACCGTGGAGCGGGCCGGGATTTTGCGCAGGATACTCCTAAAGTCACCAGCTATTATAAGCGGGCGTATGAGCAGCTCTATGACTTTGCGGCAGAACAGGGGCTGACCTTCAGCCGCGCGCCGCTGTCTTTCTATGATCCTGAGCGTAAGCTATTTAAAAAAGTCTGGAGCTACCGGGCAGGCAGTTGGTTTCAGGAGACTGACGTAGTCCCTAACCTGATTAACGACAAAGTTTACGATAATCAGCAGCACTTTAAGCAAAAGCAGGTATTAGCAAAAAGTTACAAGATTGTTAATCCGCCGGAACTAATTGATTTAATTGATCACAAGCTTGTTTCAAATAGGGTATTCCCGGAGCATACAAAAAAAAGCTATCTGGTCAGCAGCGCCTCAGATCTGGAGGTAGCCCGGAGAGCCTTGTCAACTGACTTGGTGGTCTTAAAAAGCCTGATCGGCTCCGGCGGCAAACAAGTACAGATTCTTGAGCGTGGCGCCCTGAGCGGGCATCGCCTGAGCTACCCGCTGATTGCGCAGGAGTTTATCGACTCGAGCAGGGGATGTCCTGATTTAGTCAATGGGGTCCATGACTTTCGGCTAGTGGTGGTAAACGATCAAATTAACTATGCCTACTTCAGGCTGCCGAAGGCAGGACTGCTCAAAGCCAACTTAGCATTGGGCGGCACCATGCAAATTATTAAAAACTCTCAGATTCCGCAGTCAGTTCAGGATGTTTTTGCTGTGGTCAGACAGCGGCTCAGTGTGGTCCCTAAGAAGATATACACAGTAGATTTTATGTTCGACCAAAACCTCAAACCCTGGATCATTGAGTTAAATTCGATGCCAGCCTATTATTTCCCGGATGAAGTGCACAGCGCTGTGATGTATAGCTTCTATCAGGAGATGATAAATCTGTTTAAGTCAGAAATTTAGTTCAGGAACAGGTCTCATCGATTGTCGGCTACCCTTAATATGCAGTGAAATTAGATAATTCAATTACTAAATATTCGCTCTCACGAATTGAGCATGACGAGCTGATCCTGCGGGTCCAGAAGGCCTTTGCGATGCTCTATCCAAGCATCCCGCGCAACCAGCTCCAGATTTATGAACTACCGGCAGACAGCGGGTACGCTGACCTCTACACTGAACTCCGGGAGCTTAAGAAAATCCCTCAAAAGACTAAGTTCAATGCTGGCCTGCAAGCTTTGATATTGCGTGCGCTGGAGTCTCCTGCCGGTATCTGTTTACTACTTCAGGTTATTCCTCTGATCGAGATGATCGTTCAAGGCAGCTATCCGCAATTAACTGCACACTTACGTGAGCAGGAGAAGCTGCTGTTCGGTCAGTCTGATTCTTGGGCAAAAGATTTTCTAAACAGACTAAATGCCGTACGTGAGTTACAAGCGGCAATTGCAGATGAGGACCCGACAAAGCCGCGCTGTCACCCAGCGCCGTCTGCTGGCTGGACAAATGATCCGCACGGTATAATTGTTGACCAAACAGACCAGAGCTTTGTGATCCATTATCAGGAAAATGTCTATGCAGCTTCCTGGGGCTGTCGGATTAGCTGGGGCAAATACAGACTGCGGGCGAATGGAGAAGTCGTTCAACTGCCAACAACACTCTCCCCCGTCGGGCTGCATCACCCGGCAGAGCATCAGCCGGATCACTACTATTCCGGGAGTATTGCTCAGATGGCAAATCCGGATAATCCGGAGATAAAAGAGCATGTAGCATTTATCTCAGCAGTTTCTTCAAATCAGACTTTCTGGAAATCAGCAGATACATACGTCCGAACTTGTAAGGACCCGCAGCAAGATATTTGGTCTGACCCGATTCGCGTCACCGATAAGGATTCCTTCCCGCCCTATAATTATCAGGGCAAAGAATTGTTGGACTTCCGCGATGTCCGTGACCCATACGTCACAGAAATAGACGGTCAGATTGTGATGCTACTGGCCGGCCGCTTAGCAACAAAAGACCAGCGTTTGGAAAACCGGACCGGGCGCACAGTAATCTTTACTCTGGTGCCTAGTGACACCACAGATTATCGCAAGCCTTGGGTCTTCCATGGATTGTCGTTTTTTAACGATGAGACGGTCAGTAGTGGCGCTCCGGGTATCATCGAGTGTCCCTCCCTTGTCCGCACTAAAACCGACCAGGGCTCCCAGATAGATCTGCTGATGTTTAGCCAGATGCGGGAGAAGGGTCCAATTAAAGATCGCTTCGACCTGGAGTCGATTGAGTTACTACTGGGTAATTACAACGCCCACACCGCCGAGTTTGTCGAAAGCCAGCGCTATTTACTCGATTATTCTGCAAACATCGCAGCTTACGCCTCAACAATGGTCAACGATCCGGATGGCCAGACAGTGACAATTATCTATTGGGTGAAAGTCCCGGGTAACGAACACAGCTGGGCCGGGATGCACTCATTAAGGACGCTCTACTTTAAAGACGGCAGACCGCAGATTCGTCCCCACGCCTCGATCCTTAATCTCTGCAAACATGACATCAGCAATCAGGCAGTCGAGCGCAAAAACTCATTATCGCTGAGGACAGGCCGCCAATACTATCTCAGGACAACTGTAGATCTGCACCGCGTCGGGGAGGACAGAGTGACGCTGAAAATTCTTGCCACTCAGGATGGGCTGAACTATTTGCCGCTGCACATCTCAAAGAAAAAGATCACAGTCGGCGACGGCAGAAATATAATTCCCGTACCTGATCATCTGCTTGGTACCAAGGTGGAGTTAGAAATTGTAGTTGATCATAAGCTAATCGAGGTCTATTTTGCAGGCTGTGTGCTGACCTACATCTACAATTACACCCCGGAGGAGCTCGCGGGTGATCCGAAGGACTACCTGCTGATTATCAGTCAAACCACAAAACGCTCACTCGAAGATCTACAAATTTTTCAGCTCAAGCGCTGTAGAGCTGACAACTAAAAAAAAGTATGAGAATTTTCAATCCCCGGGCCTTTCTTGATGATGCCGAGTTCTACGACGTTGCTAACACCCTGCGTGATGGCATTCCGCAAGCGGCAATAGCGATTACAGTTGCAGACTCAGAACTTGCGCATAAATATCAAAACTTCCACGAGGAAATTCTTTGCTTACTCGATACTAATAGTGAAGATTTTTGCGCCCGCTTTACAACCCTAATAAATAGTCAGAACCAGAGCCCGGCTTCTTGCTTACTACTTGGCTTTTATCTGCCAAATCTTGAGATAAATTTGGTCGGACTCTGCAGTGATTTTGCCAGAGACCTCGCCTTAGGTCTTAAAGCAGCCCTGGCCGCGGGAGTGATTTGCTCGCCGCTTACAGCAAAACAGAGGTTAGTAGAAGTCGCTCGTCATGACCCGCTGAGACCACAAGTGCATCCCGGCGGAATTGCCGGCTCATCGCGTGACCCACATGGGATTCTTTTTGACCCGCGGGATGGCTCAGTGATTATTCACTATCAGCAGAATCCATATGCCGCCGGCTGGGGTGCAAGCATTTGCTGGGGAGCTTACCGCATTAAGCAAGATGGCGGTTGTGAGCAATTTGAGACAAGTCTGATTCCCGGAGCAGACTATCTGCATTATTTCTCCGGGAGTATTTACCCTAGTACCATCACCGACAGTGTTCCGCCGGCAGCCTATATAACAGCAGTCACTCTGGACAGCGCTTTTTGGGGTGTGCCTGATATTGCGCGCATGCGCAGCACGCCTGACCTCTCAGATGGTGGCCGTCAACTGATCTGGCAGCAGCAGATACCACAGGTTGTGCTTGACGATAACGATTTCCCGGACCAGCAATTAAAAAAAATCAGAGACCTCAGAGATCCTTACGTGACCGAGATTGACGGGGTTTTCTACCTGCTTTTGGGCGGCCGGATCACGCCTGCACAGAGTCGCTACCGCGATCGTCAGGGACAAGCGATTGCCACGCTCAGTCAGACTTCGGAGACCGATGAAGCTGGCTATCCGGTCAATTTTTCTTATGTCGGAAACATTTTTGCCGACCAAAATGACTTTGCTGCGGGGGGTGCAGGGATCTTAGAATGTCCTTCATTACTAAAACTAAATAGCGCATCCGGCGAGCTCTCCCGCAACTTGCTGATTTTTTGCTTGCAGCGGGTAGATGGCAAGTTAGCCGGGCGTGCCTGCAGTGAGACTATCGAGGCGGTCAGCGGGCAGCTCAAAGGCGGGCAAATCGCTGACCAGCAAAAGACGCTGCTCGATTATAACAGCTACAATTTAGTCTTTGCTCCGACTGCAGTTGCCTTACCTGAGCAGTACGAGGCGCTCTTAGTTGTCTGGATTCGCCTGAGTAATAATCAACAGGGTTGGTGTGGCATACACTCTTTGCGCACAATAAAGCTGGGGGAGGCCGGGCAGGTACTGCAAAGACCTCACCAGAGTATTTATGCGCTTGCCGGTCAGAGTCTCAGCCAGGACCCCGCAGGATACTACCGACCGGGAACGAGCCAGTATCTATTTGAGGCTACAATACTACGAGACCAATTTGAGAATTCTGTTCTGAACATGGAGTTCTCAGACAATCCGGAGTTTGACCGAGCTGCCAGTCTGCAGATTACGCGCCATCAGCTCTCGGCTAGTTTTGATAACGCGGTGATTGATCTTAGCCCGGAGCCGGACTTTGCCGGGCAAATTGAGCTAGTAATCGTCGTTGACCGCACAGTGCTTGAGATCTACGTCAACGGCAAAGTACTAACAACAACCGCTGGTGTAATAAACCCAGAAGAGCTCTTAGACTTTGCGCAATATTTCAGGTTCAACCAACCTGCAGGTTACTCGTTTACGCTAAGGCAATTGCGCTCGGCAAACTAGGGCCTGCTGAAAAGGTCATTTGTCTGATAACATTGAATAGTTAAGGCTAAATCTAATACCTGAAGTGCGAGGGTCTCAGTCAAAAAAGGCCAAAATCCTTCCTCTTCACCCAAGCTCGAATAATTGCAATGATGCTACTGCATTATTGTAGCATATCTTCGGGAGGCCTTATTTTGCCTTCTCGGCTGAAAAATCGGAGACTTTTGCGCCAGAAACTACGTCTCTGCAATAGAGCGACGCTCTTTCCGTTAGGGGTTACTTATTCAGCAACCCCTAACTAGTTTCAGTAGTCAATGCTCATATCTGACCAGTCCTCAGAATTCAGTACTATTAAGTTTGTTAAGCTCGGCTTCTAACGCTTGGGCTGCGTCCTCTAAAGAGGTATTAGGTGAAAAATACATTTTGGCTCCACCGACTAGTAGCACCTTCGAGAAAGGGTAGGGAATAAAGATCCGATCCCAGCTACTAAATTCAAGTCTTTTCGGCGCAATAATTGCAAAAGGTACCAATGGCGCACCAGTCCTGATCGCCAATGCCAAAGCACCAGGCTTAACTTTAAACGCCGGTCCACGCGGCCCGTCCGGGGTAATCGCCAGATGATTGCCGGCCTTTAAGCAGCGAAAGAGCGCTTTTAAGGCCGCAACAGAGCCCTTGCTCGAAGAGCCTGCTACAGACTTTATTCCCAGTTTACTGAGCAGGGCGGCAATCAAGCGGCCATCGCCGTGTCTACTGGCCAGCGCATAAAGCGCGCCGTCCTGCGACCTGTCCGCGCTGTAATAGGCGCGGTACATCATAATCTGTTGAGCATGCCAAAATACCATGATCGCTGGTTCTGACTGCGACCAGTGACTGCTGTCTCTTGCTAAGGTCTTGCCGCGAACCTCCCAGCGAATAGTCAGTGCTATTAGTTTGACAAGAAGTGCTACCAAAAAGCTGATGAAGTTCTGAGAGAAGCTAAATTTTGCCGTTTGCATGATACTAGGATAAAACAGTCGGCTATTAGCTACTATACCGGGACTGCTTAGAACAGTCCGGTAAGCTGAGCCAAATAAGACCGCTCTGAGTATTTAACATGAATGGCGAATGAGCAACTTTAAGCTCAGATTCAAATCTTAACTATCGGTGTGCCGGTCCTTAGCGCTGTTGTCTGGCGGTCTTATTTGGAGGCGATTTGGCGATAAGCCAGGCTAAGTCAAGGACGAGGCTATTTATTTATTAATTTGTTTTAGAATACGATGAAAAACCTGCTTGTTCTTGAGAATATTAGTTTGACGCTCGCGGATCAGGAGCTCTATGACGGGCTGAACTTCAGTATTGGCCGGGGTGCCAGGCATGCAATTATTGGCAGCAACGGGAGTGGTAAGTCTACCTTGCTTAAAATAATTACCGGTGACTTTAATATCGACAGCGGTCGGGTGTTGCTCAATGTTTCTGAGTCTAAAACTTATCTGGTCAGGCAGGTTGAACAGGCATTGAATCAGGAGGAGCGCTCAGTATTGGATTATGCCACCGCCGTTCTGGCTGAGACCACTGCTGACACTACGCCCGGCCATTATCAGTCCCGGGTGCAAGCTGAGAAGTACTTCTCGATGCATAATTTTATCAACGTTGACCAAAGCGTTAAAAGCTTGTCTGGAGGCTGGCAAAAGCGTTTACAAATTATTATTGGTCTGGCCAGTGAACCGGAGCTGATCCTGTTTGATGAGCCCAGTAACCACTTAGATATTGCCGGGATTCTCTGGTTAGAAGATGAGCTAAAAAACGCGAACTATGATTTTCTGTTAGTTTCGCATGACAGATATTTTCTCAACCAGTCAGTGCAAACAATTAGTGAGCTCGGTAAGCACTACGATGGCAACCTGTTCACCGTTGATGGCAACTATGAGCAGTTTATCGAACGTCGTGCTGACTATCAGGAGCAGGCGGCAGAACAGCTGACCCGTCTAAAAAACAAAGCACGTAAGGAGGGTGACTGGGTTAGTCGTATGCCAAAAGCGCGCAGCACTAAAGCTACCTACCGCGTTAAACAATTTGCCGAATTAACTGACGAGATTAAAAACCAAAAGAATCGTCAGGTTAAGACAAACAAGGCAGATACAAGTTTCTCAGCCAGTGACCGGAAAACTAAAACTCTGGTTGAACTCTATCAGGTATCAAAAGCCTATGGTGAACAAAAACTGCTGACAGATTTTTCCAAGAAGATTTCAGCCGGTAGTAAGATCGGTATTCTCGGCAGCAATGGTCAGGGCAAATCTACTCTGCTTAAATTGATAGCCAAGCAAATTGAAGCTGACAGCGGTACTGTCAAACATGCAGACCATCTGCGCGTTGTAATCTTTGACCAGTTCAGAGAAAAGCTTGATCCAAAAGACACTCTACGTACAGCACTGGCTGAAGGCAGCGACCAGGTGATCTATCAGGATAAACCCGTTCACTATTTAAATTGGGCTGAGCGCTTTGGCTTTACGCCGGCAGACCTGGTTAAGACTGTGGGTGACTTAAGTGGAGGTCAGCATGCCAGGTTACTGCTCTCTATTTTGGTGCGTCAGGAAGCTGATCTCCTGCTGTTAGATGAGCCGGGGAATGATCTGGATATTGACATGCTCGAGAAGCTAGAACAAATGATCGGCGATTTTACCGGCGCCGTCGTAATGATTTCCCATGACCGCTACCTGATCAACGAGGCATGCAATATCTTCTTTGGTTTTAATCAGCAGGGAGAACTGGCTGAGTATGCAAATTACCAACAGTGGGAAGACCTCTACCGCAAACCTTCTGGGCGCAATAATTTGACTGGGTCATCAGCTGGCAGCGCACAGAAAGGCGGGAACAAGAATGCTTCAAAGGCTGAACGCAAAGAATTAGCAAAGACGGAGCGTGCAATTAGTAAGATTGAGCAGGAGATTCTGGCCCTCCAGAAAGAAGCCGGGCTCGAAGAAGTCTATCTTGACGCTGCGGCTAATAAGGCGGTCGCGCAGCAAATTTTAAAGAAGCAGTCAGAGCTTGATCAGGTGCTTGACCGCTGGCAGGAGCTTGAAGAACTAATTAGTGGCTAAAGCTCTAAAGGGTAGAGGCTGCCGCTTTGAGAGATGACAATATGATTTCAATTTTCTACGATCTCGAAACTACTGATACATCACCTGTCGGCCAGATTCTTAATTACTCGTTTATTACAGTTGATGACGATTATCAGGAGCTAAGCCGGCTAACTAGTCTGATCAAGTGCAACCGGCTAAATCTGCCGTCTCCCGGAGCAATTCTTGCAAACAAGACAGATATCCTTAAGCATCAAAGCTTAGCCGTACTTGATGAGCCCGCTGCCTGCGCAGAGATATCTGACTACATTCAAGGCATTATCCAAGAGTTCGGCAAGCGCCAAGTGGTGATGGTTGGGTATAATTCAAATAGTTTTGACCTGCCGTTTCTGCGCACCATGCTAATCCGTAACGGCTACAATCCTTACTTTGGCACCAAAAACAGAGACCTGATGCATGTTGGTCAGAAGTTACTGGCGGTTAATCAGGAATTCCTACAGCTTTGCCAGGAGTTTGTGAGCAAATCAGACTGGGAGAAAGTCCGCTATAAGCTTGAATTTTTCTGTCAGTTATTTGGCCTGATGGAGGGCGCTCAGACTCACTTTAGCGAGGATGATGTGCTCTGGACAATTGGCCTGTCCAAGATTTTCCATCAGCGGTTTGCGATCGACGTCAGGCGCTATAGCGCTTACGAGGCCTCTCCTTTGGAGAAGCAAAGGGGAAAGGTCTATCAGTTTAATGACCTCGAAGAGCCCAGGTTCCTTGCTTTCCACAGCGGGTACGGAAACTCACGCTTGTGGATTAATGCCGCAAAGTTAGCGCAAGCTGCAGAGAGTGGTAACTTGCTCGCAGCAGTTGAATACTTCAACGCTGAGAAAAGACGCCTCTATTTGGATTACACAGAGTCAGTCCCTGACGAGCTACAAAAATCAGCGAATAAATTTATCGACCAATACCCACGGATTAATATTTCTGATCTGTTTCCTCCCTCCGAATGCGATATCGAGGGAGATATTTATCGAATCTCCGCCCGCAGCTTCTCCCTTCTGCAGCAGAAAATGCAAGCTCCCTCAGGTCTTGCAGCGCTCACGCCTGATGAGAATCAACTGGTGCTGCGCTATCGGCTGCGCCAGGCACCCTCTGCTGCAACTAAATCCGCAGAATTCCGCACTGCCTACCAGAACTATGTGCAAAACCGCTACTCAGGAGAGCTGGTGATAGATAAGCACGGCAGTAAACATCCATCGTACGAGCAGCTCGCTGAGGAACTGGACCAGTCACTTAAAATTGCAGAGGGTCGGGACGCAATCCTTCTGGAAAGTCTGCAGGACTTCTACAAAGAGTCTGAGGTAGAAGCAGCCTTAAACGCTTAGCTAGGGGTTGCTGAATAAGTAATCCCTAATTCAAAAGAGCTGCGCTCTTTTGCAGAAACGTAGTTTTTGGCGCAGAAATCTCCAATTTTAAGCTGAGAAGATAAAATTAGGGCCTCCTGAAGATATGCTTGATGATGCGTTAGCATCGTCGCAGTTAATCGGGCTTGCACCTTAGGTATCAGATCTAGCCATAAGTATCGCACATTACTATATGAAAGACTTTTTTAGCAGGCCCCGGCTAAACCAAGCTGCTACAAAAACTCCTCGGATACTTGAGCGTCCCGGCCGCCATTAAGCTTTTTTGTTTGATCCGACTCAAGGTGAACACTGAGCTGGTCAAAAGGGATCACATACTTATGTTGGTTGCAGACCTCAACACACAGTGTTTGAATTATTCGCTCATACCGCCGGTAGTATTTGGCTGCGCTGCCATAAAAATCAACAATCACTGCCAGATTTAATGAGGAGGCACCAGCGCCGGCAAACTCGACATTAATATTGTTAATTAATTTACCCTGAATTTTCTTTGGCAGCTCAGCTTTGATGTGTTCGGTTAAGTTCTTCAGAGCTTCAGTCAGGATGATCGCCTGATGACGGTAGTCAATTCCAAAGGTAACGTTTAAGCGATAACCATTAGAGAGATTTACCGGGTGATCATTAATAAACTCTGATGAAGGCGGGCTGATTATGCTCCCGCCAAGATCTTTTATTACTGTAGTCTCCGGTGATTGCGAAATCACCTGGCCGAAAAAGTCGTTGAAAACTACCCAGTCGTTCTTCTGGGTCGGAAACCAGGGTTCATCAGGGCCCGACTTTCGAGAACGATAGTTGAGCAAATCATTAAGCGGTATTTTAATTATACCACCTTCAAGCAGCGGATTCTGCAGCAACGTATAGAATTGAATCCGGCGAATTCGGTAGGGGATCCCGGCAAACACAATTCGCTGGTCCTCACGCACCGGCCCGGAATTAGTCAGCAGGATCACCTGAGACCAGTAGCGGGGGATAGCGGTTTTGGTTGACCAGACCAGACCAAGCAGAATTAAAGAGTAGAGAATCAGCAGAACCCAGTCATTAAGCAAATAAAGCGTCAAACCAAACACTGCGATAACGCCAATTACAGACAAAACGATATAGGTTACCTGGATCATCTTGCTTGCAACCTTTTGGTTGAGGTACTTAGTTCGGGAGCAGATCAACCGAACCAGCTTCTCAAAGTAGAACAGGAAAAACCAAAAAAGTGCCGAGAAGACTACCGCAAGGAAAAGATTCCGCCCGCGGGTTTTAAAAAAGAGATCAAATACATTCTCTACTGACTCAGTAAAAGTTTTTTTGTTATTTTCGCGCTGTTGAAGTTTCTGCAGTTTAACCTGATATTTTGCTTGGACGATTTCAAGCTTCTTTTGCCATTCAGCGATAATACCTGCAAAGAACTGCTGGCTACCGACAGAGCCTGCAGACCCGGCAGTGCCAGATTCGGCTGCCTTACTAAATGAAGTGACCACCTGTTCGGCGTTCTTCAGCTCAGCTTTGAGCAAGTTAACGTCAGATTTCAATTTCTCAATTTGTCTGGGTTCGGCAGTGACCTTTTTCAGCTCATTAATTAGCGGCTCCAACAGAACTCTGAACTCGTTATTCCAGGAGAAAGCCTGCTCTACCGTTGAGTCAGAATCCTCAAGGTAGATTCCGCTGACCTTCTCGATCACACTATTTCTCAGGTTCGTTTTTTGCTGCTCAAGACTCTTAATTTCTGCTGTCAGGCTCGCTGACTCATCATCGAGCAACTCAGAACTAAAACCTTCTCTTTTCTCGGCAATTATTTGATCAATACTCTTAATTGAAGAAATTAGTTCCTTCACTGTAATTTCTGCCACTCTAGAAGCCGCGGGCTCAGGCTGACCCTGCAGCTGTGGGACGATGGCAAAACCGAGAACAAGGCAGATTATAATGAGCTGACGACTGATTCCTGCTAATGACTGATTAAGCATCTGGTTTGAAATAAAGGAGGTGACTTAGAATCTAATATCTTGCTAGGATAACACAAGTTTTCTTCCCGCAATAAAGTGTCCTTCAAAGCAAAAGCAACCCGATCCTTTGAAACTGTCAGCTCCAGCCTGTGGTTTTTGCCGTTAATTTTTGTCACTGCTAGCTTTGGGCTCTCGATTCTCACGGTTTACGTTGACACTCACTATAAATACGAAATCCAGAACAGCTGGGTATTCTTCTCAGCTGGCGCGGAGAGTGCACGCTCTGTGCTCTCAACGATTGCCGGCTCAATGATCACGATTGCCGGCGTTGTCTTCTCAATTACCATTGTGGTGCTTTCGCTGGCCTCCTCACAGTATGGCCCCAGACTACTAGAAGGCTTTATGAAGGATAAGGTCAACCAGTCTGTGCTTGGTGTGTTTATCTCTACTTTTTTGTTCAGCATCCTGATCCTCAAGTCAATTAGTAATGACAGTGAGGTTGATATCCCGCAGATATCGGTTAACGTTTCGATTGCTCTCTCAGTGCTCTCGGTGCTGTTTTTTATCTATTTCATCCACCACATTGCTAAGTCAATTCAAGCAAATCAGGTGATCTCCCGGGTCTACGATGAGCTTAGCGAGACAATCGAGAACTACCGTGGGATTAACACCGACTATGACCCAGAGGTACGCGACGATTATGAGTTCTCAGTCAATTCTAAGGTCACAACCATCCGGTCTGACCGTAATGGCTACATTCAGTTTATTGATTATAATCTAATCTCTGAGATCGCAGCTAAGCACTCTGTTGTAGTTAAAGTGTTGAATAAACCGGGCTTCTATTATCTCTCGGGAGCCGCGATGTTTGAGATTTACTCAAATAACAGACAGTCTGAAACCCAGCTGAGTGAGGAAGACCAGGATGACATAATGCAGTGTGTAAATCTGGGCTCAAAGCGCACCTTTAGTCAGGACCTTGAGTACGGCTTTAATCAACTCACTGAAATCGCTATCCGGGCGCTGTCACCCGGCATTAACGATGCATTCACTGCGATCTATTGTGTTGACCGGATCTTCGAAGGCCTAAATACATTACTAAGGCAGAAACTCCCGCAGGGATTTAAATGCTCCGACCAAAACAAGCTGACTTTGACTTATGATACCTTCACCAAGCAAAGTATCATCGACAACGCAATCCAACAGATTCGCCAGAACAGCAACAGCAGTATTGCTGTGAAAATTCACCTGATGAGAATGATGGCAGCACTCTCAGAAAACCTGCAGGATTCTGAGGTGACCGCTCTTTTCATCAACCAGGCTGAACAAATTTCTGAGACCAGTGATACAAGCATGATGTCCCAGCAGGACCAGAACGATCTGGAGTCCGCGCTAAGGCAGTTGAAAGCGATAACAGGACATGGGGTACCCGCGTAACACTTGCCCTAAGCGTCAAATCCTCTGCACTCTGAATGTCCAATTTCAGATACCAGAAAATCTGCCGCCGCGGCGCTTCCTAATTAAACTAAGGCCTCTGGCAGTAGGTAAGACTAAGCGCCATAGGGCTCGGTCTGTTATTCGTTAAAAAATCTTTAGTAGGGGTCGCTAAATAAGTAACTTCTAGGTTAAAAGAGCTGTGCTTTTTTGGCAGGAACGTCGTTTCAGGCGAGAGCTCTCTAATTTTTAGCTGATTCGACAGGATTCGGGCCTGAAAGTTTACACCCGGCACTCCGTCTGTGTTAGTAGGTTGATCCGGCCTTGCAGTTGGATTGGGCTTCTATCGGCTAGATGGTGATACACATTTTATTCGTTGTTTTGATCTCACTACAGCTGCACCAGCGGGCCGGAGAAACTACCGCAAACCTCACAGTGGCAACAGCCTCCCAACCACTGACTGTAATTTTTGTGCTGGCAATGTTCGGATCGTTGCACCTCCTACCAGACGTCAAAGTTCTTACTGGAAAATAGTTAGGCTTAGCCCAGAGGCGCAGAGACAAGCTGATTGCTGACCAATAACAGCCACCCTTGGCTTAGCTTAGTTTAAAAGGTCTCTGCTGGTGAGAGTTCAGTGCGATTAGAATGAGTTCGTAAAACTACTGGAAGTATATACCCTAGTAGGGTATATTGAAATTAGCCAAGCTTTGCAGAAATAAAGTTACCCTATGTCCGAATGCTGTCAGAAAGATAACGCTCCCAAGAGCGCTCACCCAAGCCATGATGCACAGCTGAAGAATCTCAACCGGATTAGTGGTCAAGTTGAGGGCATCAAAAAAATGGTCGCTGACGGCCGTTACTGTGTAGACATAATCACTCAGATTAAAGCCGCTAAGGCAGCTCTGGCCAGTGTAGAAAGTAAAATCCTTAAGACCCATCTGGAAAATTGCGTAGTCGAATCCTTCTCCGGCGAATCTAAAGCGGACCAGCAAGAAAAAATAGCAGAAATCTTGAAAATCTTTGCTAGAATTACGTGAGCAGAATTTCTCAAGAATTAGGTAGTGCGGCCTCTGGCCGGAACCTCAAAGGTTTTGCCCTTTATATCTGTCGGATTATTCTGTTACTTGTCTTTTGTTCCGTAAATACATTTGCCTACGCAAAAGCGGTTTGTAAATGCACCCAGCACCCTGTTGCTGAGATGGCTGGTTCAGATCATCATTGTGACCAGGCCGTAGAAAATGCGCAGCAGTCCGGCGAGCTTGCAGGCCCAGAAAGTCGCGCTCATTGTTCCGGAATCTGCGGCTGTCATCTGCTGGTTTCTCCTTGCCTGCTCGCCGGCAAAACTTTCAGACAACACCTCCTGACTGCGGTCACTTCTAAGAGCTCGAGTTTCTACCTCGCACTAATCGCCAGCGCCCAGCTGGAGGATCTGAGAAGGCCGCCCAAAAAACATGAAGTTTAGGCAACCGAAGCAGGTAAAACTTAGGGTTAACGTTCTTGACCATCCGGGACTCTCTGCTGCCTTGTAACTTTGTTTTCTATTTATTAATGACTATTTATACCTTTTTGCCAGGGATGGCACTGGTTCTGCTGAGCCTAGGCTTTGCTGTCACGGCCACTGCCAGACCGGTCTCTTATCCTGGTGGTATTACTGTAATGCAACTAAATGATGCTGATGCAAACAGTATTCACTTGCATTATTCGCCGACTGCCCACTATTCACTGGGCTATCGCGGCATCCTCTATTCCGAGGCTGACTGGAATTTTCACGGCTTGCAGGCAAACTACCTGGTAAAGCGCTGGAATAGGCTGGGCAGCCAGGCGAATTTTTATTTTAAGACTGCGCTTGGTGTCGGGATCGACGGTGGTTCTGACGAGCGGAGTCTGGCTGGTCTGACAGAGCTTGCCGGCGACTGGGAAACCAGACGCTACTTTATCTCTTACCAGAGCAGATATAATGCAGCGGCAAACATCAATCAATTCTTTCAGCAGACTGCCAGAATTGGCATAGCACCATATCTTGGAGATTACGGAGACGTGCATACCTGGCTGATGGTGCAAACTGATTATGACTCAGAGGAGCAGGCACTACGAGTGACGCCGCTGGTTCGCTTTTTCAAAGCCGAGTATTTGGTCGAAGCGGGAGTCAGCCTTGACGGAGACCTATTACTTAACGGAGTGATCCGATTTTAAACCTTTAAACCTTTAAACCTTTAAACCTTTAAACCTTTTGAATTATGAATATTATTATAAAATTAAAAACACTATGTCTGCTGATCAGTGTTGTTTCTTTGCCTTTAGTTTTTGCCGTTGCCGAAACACCGGTTCACCAACACGCGGACGGGCCACATCAGCACCAGGCAGAGCATGCTCCAGATCTTGAGCATGATACGGGGGAGCAGCTATGTCAGGACGTAATTCAAATTGAAGTGACCGGATTAGTCTGTGATTTCTGCGCGCGCGCTCTTGAAAAAGTTTTCTCAAAGCGCGATGAGGTCAAGGATATTAAAGTTGATTTAGCTGCTGGTTTAGTCACTGTTGCTCTTAAGGCACAGCAGACAATCTCTGAGAAAACTCTGCGGGAGCTGATCACAGACTCGGGCTACAATATCAATCAGATTATTGGAGGCTGCAATGACGCCGCGTAAAGTAGTCGAGCCAACAAATCGCAGGCAGCAATTTATGCTGCCGGTCATCAGCTTGTTTGCTTCTGGAGGGACCTTAATTTGCTGTGCCTTACCGGCGTTGATGGTTAGTATTGGTGCCGGAGCAAGCCTGGCTGGTCTGGTCAGCACTGCACCATGGCTGGTTGCCTTCTCAAAGTATAAGGTTTGGACTTTTACACTATCTGCTCTGTTGATAGTATTTGCAGGAGTGCTGCGCTATCAGGCTCGTTCGGCGCCTTGTCCGCTGGACTCTCGTCAGGCAGATGCTTGCGCGAGACTTAAGAGCATTAGCGGGTTAATTTACTGGTTCTCGGTTATCATCTGGCTGACCGGATTTTTTTTCGCCTTTATTGCAGTCAGATTGCTTTAGCGATTCGCTTAGTCCCGGTGGATCTGACTAACGCGAATCATAGCCGAGGATTATCGCTAAAATTAAAATACTGGATGTATGGACGATAATCAGAACACCTTCAAGAGCTACTGGCCATTAATAAGTCTCATCTTGATCGCCGGGTTGGGCGCAACAGCCCTGCAACTAAATCCTTTTTCTGACTCATACGAGATGAGGAAGTGGATGCATTATTTCATGGGCTTCTTTCTGACAGTTTTTGCGATGCTGAAAATATTTAACCTCTCGGGATTTGCCGAAGGCTTTGTTAAGTAGGGGTTGCTGAATAAGTAACCCCTAATTCAAAGGAGTTCCGCTCTTTTGCAGAAACGAAGTTTCTGGCGCAAGAATCTCCGATTTTCCTGAGTCTTCTTCTGGTGAAAAGACAAATTTAGGGCCTCCTGAAGATATACTTTAATGATGCGATAGCAGCATTGCAATTAATTGGGTTTGTGAAGTGCAAGGGTT
>JAULKR010134415.1:0-30243 GCA_032356305.1 Prasiola linearis | reverse complement strand
CAAAGCTATTTGGTTACATGCTTCCGATAACATTCATGTGGGCGCTCAATCTATTTGTAGTAAAAGTTGTATTTCAAACGGATAGTATTTTTACTATGTTTTTCTATCAGTATCTTGCTGTGGTTATTATCTGAGTTATTGTTTTCATAAGCGTTAAAGACTACAGATTAGGGCTTTTAGATAGAATCAAGAAGCAATGAAAAAACTTTTTATGATGGAGTGCATTTGCTGAGTGTATCGCTCAACTCTCTTTTTTTACTGGATTTTTAGCGGTATCTTATGCAACACTTGCGACATATGTTTCAGCTGTATGAAGCGTACAGTATATATTTTTGTTTCTGCTGTTTTTCTTATTTCCACTTCATAAAAGAAACACGATCACGGGTATTCAAATATTTTCCATGATATTCATGATATGTTGAATATTTCTTATAGAATTTTTTAAATAAAATCTCATGATTTTCTGACTCACTCTTTCATTTCTTGCTTCACAATTTTTTGCATGAACAGCTCTAATTGCAGATATCTTTAGTTTTCAATTTAAAGAACGAAAAAAAGTTATTACTTTATTTATAATCGCTGGAATTTGTATCGTTATTCAGTATATACTGTTAGGAAGATATGTAGCAGCAAGTATTTGAATTATTGCGATTATAAGATTTTTCGTTTCATACTATAGAACAGATAAGTATTTAATTTATATCTTTTCTTGATTATTTGCAATAGCCACCTATATTTTTTATACAGATGTATATGATATAGTATATTTAGTTTGAATGACACTGGCTACTGTTTGAGTTTTTCAAAAAGAGGATAAATACTTAAGAATTTGGATGATGTGGTGATCCTTGTTTGTTATTTTATACGATATGCTCATCTTTACTCCAATATGAATTCTTTTGAATATAGTATTTTTGATGAGTAATTTGATTTGATATTGGAGATATTATCTAAAAAAATAAACTATGAAAATAATACTGGTAAACGAACAGGATGAGGAAATTGGCTTGAAAGAACGTTCAGAAATAACTTTGGATGATCTCTATAGAACTTCCTGTTTACATATAACAAATTCAAGTTGAGATGTATTACTAGCTCAAAGATGATTCTTAAAGAAAAATGCTCCTGGAAAATGGTGACCAGCTGTAGCAGGAACGGTTGACGTGTGGGAAACGTATGAAATCAATGTGTATAAGGAAGCTAAAGAAGAAATAAACTTGGAGGGAGAAAAATTTACAAAGTGGAAAAAATACCGAAGCTCGGGAAAACACCAGTATTTTTGTCAGTTATATAAGGTAACACTTGATTGGGATATTTCTGAATTTACAAAACAGGATACAGAGGTTGAAAGACTCAGATGGTTTACAAAAGAAGAACTTGAGAACCTAACTCGCGAATCTCCTGAGATATTTACAAGTAGTACGGTAAAAATAATTCAAGGGACGATGTAAACTCAGGGTTTTAAAAAGAGTGATTATTAATAATCACTCTTTTTATTTTGCTTTTGTTGATTTGCCTTTTTGTTTTGCTTACTTTCACAATAAGGACAGACACTCCAACTCGAACGAATTTCTTTTTTACAGTTTTTACATGTGTGTTTGAGTGTGCTTTTACACTCAGGACATATAATATAATCTGCTTCTATTTTACTTTGGCAGTTATGACAGAGCGGAATTTCTCATGGAGCATGTTCGAGTCTTTCGTGTACGATATCTCAGAGAATAGAGAGATTTTCTTCTATCTCTGCCTGATATTTTTCATATACTGATTGTCGAGGACGAATCAAGAGATACAAGAGTAGACCAAGTGGAGTCAATAAAATAATTAATAAAACACAAAATATTTGATACAAGCGTGACGTGGTCCTATGAGAAATATCTCTTGCGACCCACAGCACTAAAGCCATCCAAACGATAAAAAAATATGCGAGAAAAAATTTTACCATAAACTCGATAGTCACCGTTTCCCAAAGTTGTTCTATATATTCTTGCATTTACGAGAGGTTAGTATGTTTCCAGTTTTCAATATCTTTATGATTTCCTGAGAGAAGTACTTCTGGAACCGAAAGTCACCGAAATACTTGCGGGCGCGTATAGAGAGGGTACTCTTTTTTTCGGTCTAGTGTATCAGAAAAACTCTCTTCTGCAAGAGAAGTTTCATTTGTTACAACTCAGGGTATATGACGAATAAGAGAGTCAAGAAATACTTGCGTTGCCAATTCGCCTCAGGTGAGAACATATTCTCAAATAGAGATTTCAAAGTTTACAAACATATCTATAATTCGCTGATCGATTCACTCATAATGCCCACAAATTATAATACACTCCTCCAGAGTTTCTGCAAAATGCTCAATCGCTTTTTGCTTCAGTATTTCTCCCCGAGGAGTGAGAAAAATTACAGGAATATTTTTTCAAGTTTTCTCAAAAATAGTTTCAATCGCGCGAGCAAGGGGTTCAGGTTTTAAAACTTGTCCATGCATTCCAAACGCTTTTGAGTCTATATGTCCCGAAGTTTCTGGTGAAAATTCATTGAGTTTATAAAACTCTACACGAAATAACTTTTTTTCTCGGGCTTTCCCGATGATGCTCGTTGCGAGAAAACTCTCAAACGCTTCAGGAAATATCGTTATAATGTGGAACTTCATGAACTTGAAAGTGATTTTTTAATAATTTCAATAATCGCGTGCGGAGACAAATTTGTAGAGTCTATATACAGATCAAAATCCTCCTTTTTTGGTGGAAAGCAAATATTTGGATATGCTAGGGAGTAGCGTTCTTCAAGTTCTTTTTCACGTCGGGAATTAAACGTCCTAATATCTTTTATATCTCATTTTTCGCGTTCATGAATTCTTCGATAGCGTTCTTCTTGTTCACAGTCAAGATAAATTTTAAAGCTATCAGGGATAAAGTGCCATGCAAGTCTACTTTCAAAAACAAAATCTTCATTTTCTTGTCCGTATTTTGCAGATTCTCTATCAAGCTTTTTATCAAAGTTTATATCATGTTTTGCAACACTTGTTTCAAAGGTATAGAGATCAAGACCTGCATCAGCTGCAAATTTTCTAAAAATATTTCCAGTAGATGTAAATGTATGTCAGAGTTCAACTGCCAAGAGTTTTCAAATGGTAGAAGTTCAACTTCCAGCAAGTCAAAAAATAGTGATTTTCATGAGAGAGTGGTACGTATAAATATTCAGAAGAGTATAATTTGTTTCTTATAATCTCAAAAGTTTTCTACAAACTCCAATTATTTCAGGGTCCTCGAATTTTTGTAAACATTCCAAACATCATTGGTCCATCGTTTGTAGGAAATGGTGGTGGAACAATTGGAGGATTAAAAATAATTCCTCATTCTTGGTTTGAAACGCGCACTTTATTAGCTTCTGGATTTATCAGGGGAGTTCAAAAATATCATTTTGCTCATGAATCTCGTGTGTATGGACTCGTTCATGTTCGGACTTGAACTGACTTTTTCTCGCGAGATACTCTATTTTTACTTCTATCGTAATAGGTGTTATATGAAAAAGCTTTGTTTATCGTAGGAGTAGGAGTTTGCGTATTATCGTTTTCACTGACACTAGTACCAAATGTACTTTTACTATCCGTTTTTTCAGAAATATTATCTTGAGAAAATGCCTCAGGATTATTTCTTTGTAAAGCTTCAGTGAGAAGCTTCTCGTATTCGTCTTGAGGGAGTGTAGAATTTTTAGCAAGCTGATTGAGTGGACTTACGAAATTATATATTCCAAAAGCAATACCTCAAAAAACGAGAAGAGAGAGAATAAAACGAAACATTTTAGGAATTTATAAAATATTAAAGTGATATTATAATTAATTGTCAATATGTCAAGAAATGATATTTTGTTGTCATGCACTTCTCATACTATTTTTACATATATTTTTTCATATGAAATTTATTATCGTATTCATTCTATTTTTCTTCACTTCTTGTACTTCTCAAAGTATTAATACACAGTGAGAAACACAAAATTTAGCAAATAATCTACAAACAAAAAATATGCCAGAAATTCAATCAAAAAAATCATCAGAAATATCTTCAGAAAATACTTTAAAATCAGAAAAACAAGACTGTTTCATCTATGATGATTTCGCAAACTCACCTAACTACAGGTGGGGAATTGTCAACGACGGAGTTATGTGAGGAAAATCTAGATGAAGTTTCAAAATCTCAGAAAACTCGCTCGTATTTTCAGGAACGATAAACACCAACGGAGGAGGATTTTCTTCACTTCGTGGAGAACTGGACGAGGGAATACTTTCAGATTATAATGCTGTCTCTTTCACCGCAAAGTCCGATGGTCGTGAATACAAAGTCACGCTTCGTGATAGTAATAATTCTCGTATATCTCACCAAACTATTATTCCATTCCAAAATACCTGAGAACTCGAAAAAGTCACTGTTTTTTTCTCAGATCTAAAGCCAACTTTTTTTGGACAAGATACAAACGCCCAAGCCTTTCTGAAAGACAAAGCCCAGCAAATTGGAGTGATCCTCGCTGATGGAGTTGACGGGGATTTTAGACTGGAGATTGAGGAAGTGAGCTTTTGTAAGTAGAATTATATTAAATTCTGAATCATTGCTAGTATTCAAGATGCTACTACATTTCAACTAGCTCATGCTAATATAGTTTTAGTTGCCTTCATCATTCACTCAATTTTAGGCAAATCAATATTTTGTTTGCCAACCTCTCTTTTAATATTTTCAAAATTTTCTATAACCCTACTCCCTCATTTTATCTCTAATATATCCTTTTTGTATTTTTCAGCTTGTAATAGTATTTTTTCCACTTGTTCTAAGTCAAATGGGACAATATTATACTGTATATTTTCATTGCCTATCTGAAATGGTGACCGATTAACTGATCATTGAAAAATATTTGTTATTGAAGAAGCTTTTTCTATTTCTTCTTTTGAGAAGGATATTCATTCTCATAGAATTCATTTATTTTCAAGTGCAATACATTTCTCTAAAATTAGGTTCTGAACGCTTCATATGATGTCTTTAAAGGACATAGATGATAGACATAGCTTATATTTGGTAGTGTGTGAGATTAACTGACTCATTATATCTAAAGGTAACTCCATTTCTGGTGCACTTCACTTACTTAAAACCTCGACCTTCAGTATTGATTCTGAAATTTCTCTTTTTCTTATTGTATTGAGTATTTCTTGATCTTTAATATGAACATATTGCCATCAATGGTAAGGATTCCATCATAAAATATCTGTTCAATAAATTATTCTATATTCTGGCAATTCATCTCAATCTTTATATCAATTTAGTTCTTTATCAACTAGATATTCTAATTCTGAAATATTTAATTTTTTTCCTAAAATAAGCGTTTTCTGTAGTATTTTACTTATAGGTGTATCATTAATTATATCCTCTTGAATTTCTCTAACTAATCCTTTCATGTGCTATTATTTATTAATTTAAATTTTAAAAAATCCCTCTTTCCGAGGGATTTTATTTTTTCTACTTCTCAACTTCTCAGTCCTGAACATCATCATCTTTTTTGTCAGTTGACTCTGCTCATTCAGGAGCTGTATCTCCAGCTGGATTCTCCGAATCTGCCTGCGAGTAAATCTTTTGTCCTACTTGCATAAGAGCCTCTTGAAGCGCTTTTGACGGAGCTTCAAAGTCAGACTTATTTGCGTCAGCTTTCGTGAGCACATCTTTTACATCTTTGATTTTATCATTCAGAAGTGTTTTATCTTCGTCAGATACTTTATCAGGATTATCAGTCATAAGTTTTTCAGCTTGAGCTACAGTGCTATCAGCTTCATTTCTTGCTGTTACTTGTTCTTTTTTTGCTGTATCTTCGTCTTTTTTTGCTTCTGCTTCTTTCACGAGTTTATCTACCTCAGCTTCGTCCATACCCGTTGATCCTTGAATCGTGATTTTTTGTTCTTTTCCAGTTCCTTTATCTTTTGCCGTTACGTTCAGAATTCCGTTCGCATCAATATCAAACGATACTTCGATTTGTGGAACTCATCTTGGAGCTGGAGCAATCCCGTCAAGCATAAACTTTCCAAGGGCTTTATTATCAGCAGCCATTTCTCGCTCTCCTTGAAGCACATGGATTTCAACTCCTGGTTGATTATCTGCGGCTGTTGAGAATGTTTCTGTTTTGTTTGCTGGAATGGTTGTATTTCGCTCAATCATTGGAGTTCGAACTCCACCCATCGTCTCGATACCGAGTGTGAGGGGAGTCACGTCGAGTAAGAGTACGTCTGTGACGTCTCCACCGATAATACCAGCCTGAATCGCAGCACCCATCGCAACAGCCTCATCAGGATTGATTCCTGTATTTGGTTTTCGCCCGAAGAATGTTTCTACCTTTGAAACAACGAGTGGGATTCGCGTTGAACCTCCGACCAAGAGTACTTGGTCCAGGTCACTTGCTTTCAGTCCTGCATCTTTGAGAACGGCCTTACACGGTTTCAAACTATTTTCTACAAAGTCTCCGATAAGTTCTTCAAACTTTGTTCGAGTCAGTGTCATCATCAAGTTCTTTGGTCCAGAACTATCTACCGTGATATATGGGAGATTGATATCATATTCACTCATACTTGAGAGTTCTTTTTTTGCTTTTTCTGCTTCGTCTCGAACTCTTTGTAAAGCCATTGGGTCGTTATGAAGATCAATTGCTTGGTCTTTTTTAAACTCGTCAATAATCCACTCTGTGATTTTTTGATCAAAATCATCACCACCAAGATGCGTATCTCCATTCGTTGCGAGTACTTCAAAGGTTCCTTCTTCAGATAACTCAAGAATTGAGATATCAAATGTTCCACCTCCAAGGTCATAGACCGCAATTTTTTCATTTTTTCCTTTTCCAGCTCCATAGGCAAGTGCAGCGGCAGTTGGTTCGTTTACGATTCGTTTTACTTCAAGACCTGCAATCTTTCAAGCGTTAATCGTTGCCTGTCTTTGGTCATCGTTAAAGTATGCAGGAACGGTAATAACAGCTTCTGTAACTGTACTTCCGAGAAACTTTTCTGCGTCAGATTTGAGTTTCATCAAAACGTGTGCTCCGATTTCTTCTGGACGAACTTCTTTTCCATCAAATTTAATCAGTGCAGCTCCGTCTTTTCACTTTACGACTTCAAATGGAGCATTTTTAATTTCACCAGCAACTTCATCAAACTTTCGTCCGATAAAACGTTTTGCTGAAAAAATAGTTCCTTTTGGATTTGTGATAGCTTGTCTCTTTGCAGGAGTTCCCACAATAATACTTCCATCTTTATGAGCGACAATTGAGGGAGTCGTTCTATTTCCTTCTGCATTTGGGATGATTTTTGCTTCACCACCTTCCATAAATGCTACAGCTGAATTGGTAGTACCCAAGTCAATTCCTATAATTTTTCACATAACTTATTTAAGTTAAAATTTAATATTTTTATGTATTCCTCGTCAGGCAATCTTTGTGATACATCAAAAGAAGTTCTGAGGAATTATGAATATTTTATTCAAAAAATAATTCCCGTCAAAATTTTTTTAGCACTTTTTTATAGTGTGTGCTAATTTCATATATTTGCATTAAATAGATTTTTATGATGTAATAAAGATAATATTTTTTTTATTTACAAATATATGGCAGAATTAGAACATCAAAGTGCACGAGCGTGTATAGAAGAATGATTTGATCTACTTATTGAAAAAGAAGAATGATTTCCAGAATATGATGAAGCACTCAAGCAAAACCTATTAGATGAAGCTCAAAAATGATTTATTGAGGCGTGAGCGACCTTTGAAGGTGCTCAACATATCTTAAATTTATTCTTTGGTCAAGATGGAAACTTTTCTAAACCAAAAGAAGCTCAAGATCTTACGTGACAAATCCTTAAGAAATATAGCAGTTTATATCCAAACGCAGATTTGTCTAAAGCACAAGAAGTTATATTGAATGCTTATGATACATACTCAAAATGATTTAAGTATTGGCTTGAAAAATATAATGATGTTAAAAAAACAGCTCATCAAGGTACTATTGACTGCCATTTAGATATAAACAATGAGATCCTTGGTGATTTTGCAAGAAGAATTAATGAATATTGAGAAACAGAAAATATATCAAATTCGAAGTTAAAAAGATTAATTGAAAATATTAAAAAAACAAAATTTAATATTTACGCTTGAAAATATGAATGGTATAAAGAAAATTATGATCTTGTGAAAAACAATATGTACAAACTTGTAGCCAAAGTTTGATCAGCAGGTATATGAATTCACGCATCAACTTTTAGACCTGAGCAAATTACCTATTTGAGTGGTTTATATGTTGCAGTAATAAAAGCTAGTATTGATGATATTGAAAGTAGTAGAAATAACTAAAGTCTTATGTGAGAAGTCATCCAATTTCCAGCAGAAAATAGTAAACTTCGTCAAGATAATTGATGAGAAATTTTGAGTGAGGTAAATCAAAAAATTGAGTCTTGAGAGGTTAACGATGAAGTCGTAAAAGTAAGAATCACTTTCTGGGAATCGATATTTTTAAACGTTTCCCCTGATATTATAGTAAAGCTTATGGAAGAAAAACGAGCTACAAATAATAATTGAGAATCATTAAAAAAAGTTGCATAAAATTTTCACACAAAAAAAGAACTCCTTTTGGAGTTCTTTTTACTATTTTACGAATGATACAACTTTTTTGAAAGTCTCTGGATGACTGATAGCCATATTAGAGAGAACTTTTCTATTAAGTTTTACTTTCTTGAGATAGAGAGCATTGATGAATCTTGAATAATTCATACCTTCTAAACGAACAGCATTGTTAATACGAGTAGTCCAGAGTCTTCGGAAGTTTCTCTTTTTAAGTCTTCGTCCGATATAACTATTCAAACCAGCTTTCATCCAAGCGTTTTTTGCTCGAGAAAAAACTCGAGAGTTAAGCATTCTAAAACCTTTTGTTTGTTTTAGGATATTTTTATGCCGTTTTTTTGTCATAACAGCTCTTTTTACACGTACCATAGTTCTATTGTTAGATTATATTTGTAGGGAAGAACCCTAAAAGTTGTAAATTATTTTCTAAGTGAGTGAGGAATTTGTCTTTTAATTCTTTTCACTTCAGCATCAGCAACGATAAGTCCGTATTTATTCCGTCCTTTTGCTTTTTGAGATTTATTCATGAGTAAATGCCTTTTACAAGCTTTCCCAAGTTTAATCTTTCCAGTTCCAGTTACTTTGAGTCTTTTTTTAACTCCTTTTCGTGTTTTTAACATACGATTTGTGTGTAAATAATTATTTTATTGGTTTCATCATGACATTGAACATATTTCCTCATCTCCTGACTGGACCATCTGCTTTATAAATATCTTCTAAACTTTTTACAAAGTCATCCATTTTTTGTGCTGCTATTTCTCAATAGTGATTCTCTCTTCCTCGAAGCATGAGACTAACTCTGAGAGGGTGATTATCTTTTGCAAACTTTTCAGCTTGTTTTCGTTTTACATCGAGATCGTGTTCTCCAATCTTAAAGGTAATTCGAAGCGTTTTCATATCAGGAGCTTTTCCTTTTTGTTTTGCTTTTTGCTCTTGTTTTTTTTGTCTATAGAGATATTTCCCGTAATCCAGTATTTTTACAATACTGATGTCTCATCTTTTTCCTATCTCCATAAGGTCAAGTTGTTGAGTTTTTGCTTCAGCGAGTGCCTCAGAGAGCTTCATCTCTCCGAGGTTTTCCCCCTCATCATCAATAACTTGAACCATATCAGCACGGATGTCTTGGTTTAATCTTTTTTTCTTTTCTTTCATTAAAATGGGTCAGTAACTAAGCTTGCTCGAGAGTTTTCATCATTCTTACAAACTTTGATTTTTTTCTCGAACCGTTATTTGGATGAATTATATTCTTTTTTGTGAGTTTATCAATAAGTGATTGAAGTCCTGAATTTTTTGTGTTTCCAGAATCATCATTCTTGTTTGCATATACTGATTTAGCCATTTCAAGATCACCAGCTTTTATAGCTTTTTCAAAGGCAACTCGAGCCTCACTATAGAGTTTCTTGTAATGTGAATTTCTTGCGTGTTTCTTTTTGCTTTGTTTCAGAGCTTTTTTTGCTGATGCTATAATTGGCATATCCGGGAAATTAATGGTAAAAATTCTTCTATCAATGAACTATTTTTCCCGAATTTAAACGGGTAAGCTGAGGGATTATAAAGAATATACTCAACGAGTCAAAAGATTTTTTGCGAGTTTTTAAATATCCGATTGAATAATATTTCCTATCTTTCCAGAGTTATATATAGCTACAGATATTCACGGGGTATTAGTATAACGTTTATCATCTCATCATTCCCAACATGCTACGCCATCAAAGCCAAGTTTTTTAGTTACTATTTCTGTAAATATCTTTCATAGTATTCAAAATCAGATAAGTTTGATAGTTCAGCTATTGATTTCGCCATTATCAATTTGTTCTATTGCTCGCCTTATTACTTTTTCCCACAATCAAATACGAATTTTTTCTAATCAAAATTTTTGTGATAATGATCAAGCTTCTTGTAGATATCACTCCAAATAAAATTTAAATACTTCAAGTATTGAGTCAATATTTGCATCTTCTGATAGATTTAAAATTCTAGCATTAGATAATTCTACTTCGTAAAGATATCCAGATTGGTCTACTTTTTCATATGATGCACGTTCTTCTTTACGTAATAGCCCATATCAAATTGCTAGATTTTTATCTAATGTAAAGTATATACCTCAATCTCATATAGTTGATTCATCTGCAGGATTAAAATGAGTGATATTAGGTATTGTAGTACCATGATATCATCTAATTTTTCTATTGCTTGGTAAATCAAATACTGGTATATCTACATCGGGTAATATATTTTCATGAGCAATATTCATATAAATTCTATTAGGTTATAGAAATTATATCAGATTATTCAGCTTATCTCAACTTTCCTCAAACCTTTTCAACTCTCTGTACTATCTTTTCAATAAGTTCATTTTTAAAAGTATCATCGAGTGTTCAGCTCATCGATTGTGTGTAGACCGTGAAACTGAGAGAACGTTGCCCTAGAAGTTTTTCTTCTGATTCATAGATATCAAAAAGCTCTACTTTTTGAATAAGCGTGTCTGTTTTTGTGATAGCAGAAATAACGGTGTCTCAAGAAATAGCTTTATCTACAACGAAGTTAATATCAAAGTTATTTTCTTGAAAGTTTGAAATTTCTGTTGCTTGAATCAGTCCATAAAATGATGGCTCGAGCATACTCATATTGAGTGATATAAATCAAACTCTTCCAGTGAGTTCAAAGTTTTTGAGGGCTTTTGGGTGTATTTCTCAAATTTGCCCAACAGGTTTTCCTCGAACTATAATATCTGCTGTTCTCCCACGATGAGCAAAGTCTGCGCTTCGCTCGCAACGAGAAAAGCTAAATTTTAAAATTCAGAGTTTGGAAAATAAGTTTCTAAGAACTTTTTGGATTTCATAAAAAGCATTTCCGGAATTTGACTGCTGAAGAATTGAGAGCTCGTAATATTCCGAAGTTGTAGTTTCTGAAGCTCTTACAAACACTTTTTCAAATTCAAAGATTTTGATATCTTTAAACTCACGCGCGTTATCCTGAAGTGCTTGTAAGAGATTCGGAACGAGTGAGCCTCGCATGTGTGTCATTTCTTCTGTGAGAGCATTTTTGAGAGGAACGAGATGTTGCACATTTCCAAGTGACTTTTGCAATAATACTTCGTCTACAAATGAATAAGTATACATTTCAAAAAATCCAGTTGCAGTGAGGAAGTTTCGTGTATCACGTTTTGCTCTGTACATTGAACTTTGAGAAATAGCTCAAAGATTGACTCGTGGAACTGTGGCTTGTACTTGGTTATAACCATCAAGTCGCGTGACTTCTTCAGCGATATCAGCTATGTGCATGAGGTCTTTTCTCCAAAAGGGAATAGTAAGAGTTCAAGAATTATGAGTGATTCTAAGTCGAGACAGCAATTTAATTATATGTTCTTCGCTATAATTTGTTCCAATAAGATTGTTGATTCTTTGAGTATCAAGCTCAATCGTTATGTCAGTACTTGGATTTGGGTAGATATCAGAGACTTTTTCTATTTTCAGATTTGGAAAAACTCCTCTGAGCTCTGAGAGAATCAGTGCAACACCTTGTGGCTGCATTTCTGTTGTGAGGTCTTTTTCAAAGACGTTCAGCGCGTCAGTTCGGAGGCCAAGTCGTTTTCCTGTATTACGAATAATTGATTGTTCAAACCATGCAGATTCGATGACTATATTTGTAGTGGTATCAAAAACGGCCGAATGTTGTCCTCCGATAATTCCTCAAAGTGCGATAACTCACGAATCGTCAGCGATAACGATATCTGAACTTGAGAGTTCGTAGGTTTTTCCGTTCAGTGCTTCGAGTTTTTCTCACTCGAAAGCGTAGCGAACATGGATGTTTCACACAAGTTTATCTGCATCAAAACAATGTGTTGGTTGTCAGTAGAGATAGAGAGAGTAGTTCGTAATATCTACGAGAATTCCTTTTGAGTCAATTTCGTGAGAAGCAATAAGCTCTTTGATGTGCTTCGGAGTTTCAGAGTTTTGTACTCCTGAAACAGAAACGGCAAAGTATCTCTTTACGGCTTCAGGTATTTGTATATCAACTCATGCGTCAGTATATCAAGAAAAGTCTTCATTTTTGTATTCATAGGCAAGTGTATCACCTGAGATAGCTGCAACTTCGCGAGCGATTCAAATATGCGAAAATAAATCTGGTCGATGATTTATGGCTTTATTATCAACTTCTAGCACAACATCATTAAATCATAAATATTCTCGCATGCAGGTATTGAGTTTTGCATTATCAGGGAGTTCCATAATTCACGTTTGTCTCACATCTGTGAGTCCAAGCTCATCTTCAGAGCAAAGCATTCCGTTAGAAACTTCTCCCCTGATTTTTGATTTTTGAATAACAAATTCAGGAGTGAGTTTGGCTCATGGGAGAGCAACCGCAACGATTAACCCGTCACGAACGTTCGGAGCTCCACAAATAATTTGCCGTGTTTCACCGCAGGTCTCTACTTGGCAGATGTTCAGAGTGTCTGCGTCAGGATGTTTTATGTGAGACACGATTTTTCCAACAAATACATTTTTTAAATGCTTTCCTGTTTCATGAATTTCCTCAACCTCGGCTGTGTGCATAATCAGATCTTGAGCGACTTCTTCAGGAGATTTTATATTCGGAATATATTTTTTAAGGACGTTGTATGAAACTTTCATAGATATGTATTTTTAAGAAAAGAATATTTCTATAAAAGATAGCGAGAAAATGAAAAAAGGCAAGGCAATGCAGGTACAAAAAAGCTCTCAGATTTGAGATCTTTTTATATGTAACACAGAAGTTTTATAAACTATTTTTAATAACTTCTTCGATTTCTGTTGCGAGTTCAGGGTTCTCAGTGAGAAAGATTTTAGCTTTTTCTCGTCCTTGTCCGAGTTTTGTCTCGTTATAGCTATAGAATGCTCCAGATTTTTTGATAACTTCTGTTGCAGCTCAAATATCAACGAGTTCTCCAACTTTAGAGATACCTTGGTTGTACATAACATCAAACTCAGCTTCACGAAATGGAGGAGCAATTTTATTTTTAATAACTTTTACCTTCGTTTTATTCCCGTTAATTTCTTTATCGATTCCTGTTCCTGATTCGATTTTTTCTTTCCGACGAATATCGAGTCGCTGCGATGCGTAGAACTTGAGCGCGTTTCATCCTGTTGTTGTTTCAGGACTTCCAAACATTACCCCAATTTTCATACGTATTTGGTTGATGAAGATAACCGTACACCCTGTTCGATTTATTGCTCAGGTAATTTTTCGAAGTGCTTGACTCATTAAACGCGCTTGAAGTCCCATATGAGAATCTCCCATATCACCTTCGATTTCTGCTTTTGGTGTAAGCGCTGCAACAGAGTCAATAATAATCAGATCAACGGCTCCAGAATTTACAAGTTTCTCACAAATCTCGAGGGCTTGTTCTCAGTAATCTGGTTGAGAGATAATAAGTTCTTGTGTGTTGACTCAAACTTTTTCTGCGTAGCTCGGGTCTAAAGCATGCTCAGCATCGATAAATGCTGCGGTTCCTCCTGCCTTTTGTACTTCTGCTATTGCGTGAAGTGTCAGAGTTGTTTTTCCAGAAGATTCTGGTCCATAAATCTCAACAATACGCCCCTTTGCATATCACCCTCCAAGTGCGAGGTCAAGAGAGAGAGAACCTGATGAAGTTGTTGCTACTCATTTTCCACGTTCTTCGTCTCCCAGTTTCATAATTGATCATTGTCCGTATTGCTTCTCAATCATATCAAGAGCGTTTTGTAATGCTGCTTTCTTATCCATACAGTGTATATTTAGCTAATAAAAATGTTATATCTCAAAACTCTGTGTATAGAGAGGATATATAAAGAGTATATTACGAGTATACTCTTTTGCAAATGTTTTTAGAATTTTTTTCTGAAATAATTGTCTTTGAGTCATTTTTCTGTTCCTATAGCTATGTTTTTTCAGTCGCACTTTTGACACTCAAATTCATAACCACGAGGATTTGGTCTCTCCGTTTTTACTATTTCAGAGCAGTCTTTGCAATAAAATGCAACGTCTCAGCGCTCAGCATCAAAAGTTTCACGTTTTTCTCAGAATTCTTCTATATTTACGAGGTCTCAAAAATCTCACATTTTTTGCGTGTTATTAAAATAAACTCAGGACTTCTTGTTTTTTGTTTCAAAGTGACAAAACTCACTGTTTTTCAAGTTCGAGAAAACATTTTTGTGTAGCTTCTACATCAGTCATAGCATCATGTGCTCAGATAAAATATTCTCCAAAGAGTTTTTTATAGAGTTCTCAGAGTTTTGGATATTTAAAACGTTCTCATTTTCAAAGAAGTGCACAAAAATCGACCGTCGATTTCATCGTACAAATCGTAGAATCAGGGGAGTAGAGAAAGGTTTTTTCATATCTACGAAGTTCCAGCTTGAGCATATCTTCGTCGTATTCGATATTGTGCCCAATGAGAATATCAGCTTTGTTTATAAAGTTCATGACAGTATCAATCTGAGTTTCCATATGAGGAGAATCTTTCACATCAATGTCATAAATATGATGCACTTGCGAAGCTCCATAGGGAATAGGGATTCATGGATTAATGAAAATATTTATTCTCTCAAGTTCTGTATACTTTCAATCAGTAAGCTCTCACAGTATTCAAGCGAATTGGACAATGTATGGTTGTTTTTTGAGATCGAGTTCTTTTTTATTTATAAAACCTGTTGTTTCAGTATCAAAGACAAGTATTTTCACGCGTGACTATTTTGGAAATATTTGAGAGTATTATATAAAAAGAGGAGTCGATTACAATCGATTCCTCTTTATTTTTTTGTGATGTTTTTTAAATTTATGCTTTTGCTGCGTAGAAATTACGACCAACTCTCTCAATCGCTTTTTTATTCTGGAGATTCATATAAATAGTTGTCTTTTTTACATTTCGAACCTTGAGTACTTTTTTGATAATTTCTTCGGTATTCATTGGTCAACCATTTTTTCAAAGAACATCGAGAATCACGTCCAGAACCGTACCTGGTTTGAATCCCCATTCTTTCAGTGCATAGATTCCTCGACCAATAAGAATAAATTCTTCATTACGAATCAGCTCATTATGAATTGTATTCACTTTGACACTTTCTCCGAGGTAATCTGAAATTTTGTTTGAGATATCAATAAAATGCATTGGAAGTTTTTCCTTCTTCATGACATAAATAGCTTTGTCTTTGAGAGTTTTTGGATTTAAGATCTTCCATCTTGTGAGTCCGATTAGTACTTCTTCTCCTTTAACAATATCATCAAATACGTCAAGTACACTATCAATAAATACAGCTTCAAGCTCTCAAACTTCATCTCGAACATTATTTGATATTTGTTCGTAGAGCTCAGATTGTTCCATAACGTCTTTTTTTCGCTTCAGGATTTTAAGTGCCTCACGATGTGTTGCGTCTATTGATTTTCTTGAAATACTTGGAAGCGTAAAGTACGTTTGTGTTCCAAGTCTTGGTTTTGATTTTATAATTTCAAAATCTGATTGAACAATTATTTCTAAAATGTGTGAGTTAATCTCTTTTGAAAGATCCATTTCATTAATAAGAGCTGCAACAAGTTTTTCTCTTGTCAGGATTCCTCCGTGATGACCAAGTACTTCTCGAGCCATCTCTTGGATAGCAGAAAGTTCGGTTGCTTTAATAATTCGTCCTACTTTTTTAATTCCAGCATCTTCTATTTGCCTTACTCGCTCACGAGTAATAGAAGGTTTAAAAGAATTTCCTATGTTTTGAAGTGTTTCTTTATTTCCAGTGAGCCCAATTCGTCTTTCAATGACAGTTCTTTCTTTTTCTGAAAGTGATCCTAGAACCTCCGAAAACGATTTTTCTATGACATTTTTTGTTAAAGTTGCTTGCATATATTGCGTTGTTGTGAAATATTTTTTTGATTTCCTCCCTTGTTTTCTGGATAAAATATAATACTTGCCGTGCAAAAGTCAAAGTTTTTTTATTTTAAAGTCTAGTCTGTTTAAAAGGGGAATTTCATATTATCTCGCTTCTCTCATTTCTCAGTATAGTGAATATTTTCTTGTCATTCGCGTATATAACTTCATTTAATATTTTTTCTATATTCTTGCCTCATAATGAGTGCTCACACGAATATAACTATTGACGAGGTAATACAAAATATAATTCATTTTCAATAGAGTATATCTGAAGAAAATGTTTGAAGTCACTGAATAAAAAAATAACTTTGTACGCTCAAAATAAAAATAATAAGAGCTCAACAAAGAGCACATAAAACATCAGAAATCTGAATCAGCGTGTAAAATCGAAACTTTTCTTTTTGTTTTGTTGAAAGAATAGAAAAAGTAAGTATTAATAAAATTAGAAGTATAAAAAACCCAGTGTATCACACTGAACCTGAAAAACTCGTGAAGTTTTCTACATTTCTTTGCCCTCAATTTATATTTTGTTGCAAGCTTCTTCACCACGGAAAAAATAGTGAAATAGCACATAAAGCTATAGAAAAGAGAGTTATTTTAGATCAATATGTCAGGTGAGCATTTCTAAATGAATATTGTTCTAAAATATGTTGGATACGTTTTTGAAATGTTCGTATAAGGGGATTTCTTTTGCGAGGCATAATAATTTCGTTTGTTTTTGATTTACAAATATAGCTTTTTTTATTATACTTTAGCTATTACAGCTAATATATAAGGGAGTGAAAAAAACTCAAGAAAAAAAACATATCACAAATACTTTTTTTGATATTTGTATTTTTTTTCTCAGTTTTGTTGTAAACATACTTAGGTCTCTCTCTGCGTTTGCGTTTTGAATTCCCAAAAATAATACTACATCAAGTGTTTTTATGAGTTTTCTCGACTTTATTGTACGCAAATGGCCACATAACTTTTGAAATACGCCAACTGTGTATAAAGTTTCTCGTTTTATTGGAGATCTTATCCAACATATTTTTTTAAAAAAATAGGATGAAAAAATATCCTTCTTGATTTTCACTGATAGAACTGCTCGTTTGAATTTTAATTGTTTCGTTTGTTATGATTGCATGATTTCAGAGCCTGAGTGCGGTTGGAATTGCAAAAGTAAAACTTGTAGAAAAAACTCGGATCGAAAAAGAAGCGTATTACGCCAGTGAACGTTTTTTTGATCTCATTAAAAAGTGAGGAAGTATTGATTACGAAGAATATTTTAACAGATATTCATATAACAGGGAGTTTGAATGAGGAGCGTATAAAAACCCGACATGATTTTGAAACTTTTGAGCTTGATGAAATCTTCAAACAACGAGTTTTGGAAATGGACTTTATTATTGCCAAAGTTGAGACTGAACTTCAATGGGAACTTGATGATGTTTAAACGAATTTAATAGTTGAGCTATTGAGTCAACATCACAAGATTATGAAAATAGCCCACAAAGATATGGACAATATGAATTACAATTTATTGATTATAACTCTGATGCTGACGTTAGTGGGAACGAAGATGATGATAGAGAAAACAATATTGTATGAGATGCCGATGACTTGTATTTATGATCTGGTCCTGATGCATTTCCTGAAGGTGAGAATGTTCACGAACTCTATCTTGTAAATTCTCAGTGAAATGAGCGAACATATTTTAGGTGGAAGGTGTGACTTGATATCGAGGCTCCAACATGAGAGTCTTGCTCATGAGATGAAACCCCTACATGACAAGCATGTCTCTGAACAATAGAGTATTTAAAACTCGTGGGAGCTGATATGTGAGAAAACCATATGGACGATGGGAGTACCTGAGATAACGACGGTATTATTGATACTTGGTATATACATCCCGATTTTACTAATGACGGATCAACAAACGTCGTTGCGTGAAGTGATACTCAGAATTACTGGCAAGCTATATTTTCTGATACCATTCATGTGAGCGATGTAAAGTTTTATATGTATCCTCACAAAAATCTTGATTCATCTTGGAGAGATACTTCAAGTGGTATACAAGTTTCACCCTACATACAACTCCAACTTACATTGCAACCGAGTTGGAAAGAAAAAAGAAAAATTCGAGGTGAAACTCCAACAACACAAATACGAACGACGCTTCAACTTTTAGATATTGATCTCCAATAATGAAACAAATTAACAATAACTGATTTTCGATTGTTGTAGCATTATGACTCATACTACTACTTAGTTTTACCGGGCTTTATATTGTTGAGTATACTATTCCGTATGCGCGGAGTGTAAAATGAATTGAACAAGCGTCGCAAGCTTTTTTTGAATCATATTCATGAATTGAAAATGCTTTATATGATATAAAAACGTGAGATATAGGAGATGAGTTTAATGAGACACAATGAGGCTTTGAGTACTTAGTGTCCTCTAAATGACTCATTTCTCCTCCTGCGTGAAGTTGAACCAGTGAATATACAAATGACTGGAACGCGCTTTCAAAAAACAATCCTATTCAACTGCTTGTGTGAAAATGAAGAATATCACCAACATCAGCATCTTCGTTTATACGAATGAACTATCAAGTGATTTGAAATCAAGATCAAAACACTTTAAAAATATCATGAGGAAATGACGAGATGATATTATGGCAAATTTCGTCATCTAATAGTACTTTGTATACAAAGCCCTGAGACCTTATAACAGAGTCAGAAATTAATAATATAGGAACTACTAATTTGTGGTCCCAAGACGGTGTTCAGTGAGACGGGACTAACGAATCTTTTAAAGATTTTTACGCAAGATCCTGTAGCGGAGCAACAGAAGAGTGTGTACTTAAGATCTCTGTTATTCGGGATATTATTTCAAAAAATGATGAAATACAACCCTATGTAGAATACCAAATCACCACTTCACAAGAAATTCCAACTCGTTTTGCGCGTATCACCAGTAACTGAAAATCTTATGGTTTCACCAAGAAGTTAGAGTTAAAGATTCCCCAACAAACCACAAATTCAGCTTTTGATTTTACTATTTTTCAGTAATGCAAGAATACACTATTACATCTAACGATGCTGAACAACGACTTGATAAGTTTTTAAAAAAGCTATTTCCAAATGCAACACTGAGTTATCTGTATAAACTCAATCGCAAAGGAAATATAAAAATTTTCAAAGAAGACAAAAAAACGAAGCAATATAATGAGTATAAACTCCAAGTGTGAGACATAGTTCAGGTTTTTCTTTCTGATCCTAATATCAAAAAAATATCGCAAGTTATACAAGTTCAAGAAAATACAAAAGATAGAGATACAATCACGCAAAAGGATATTGTCTTTGAAGACGATGATATTTTAGTGCTAAATAAAAACCCAGGGCAAAATGTACATCCCTGAGATCATAAAACTACTGAGATTTCTCTCATCGATCAAGTTCATGATTATTATCAAAATACACTCAATAGTCTTACTTTTAAACCCTCACTCGCTCATCGAATAGACCGAGATACGTCAGGAATTATCATGATTTGAAAAACAAAAAAAGCTCTCACGGATTTAGTTGCGTGATTTCGCCCCACTGCCCTCATACAATTTTCTCCCATGGGGGAGAAATGAGGCTGCAACATTCAGAAGACATACTTTTGTTTGGTCTTGTGAAAGGTTTCTCGTGACTCTGGAACGATTCGTAAAAAATTAAAACGTTTAGAAAATGCTCAGCGAGAAAACAAGATTCAAGTTTCGGATTCAGGACAAGAGGCAGTCACGCATTACGCCGTTCTTGAGGAATATGTTTTGAAAATTCCACAAGGAGAACAGATTATTACATCTCTCGAAGTGACAATCGAAACAGGGAGAATGCACCAAATACGAGTACATCTTGCAGCACTGAAAAATCCTATCCTTTGAGATTCAACCTACTGAGATAAAAAGCTCAATGCGTATTTTTCAAAACATTTTTGAATTACTCGACAAATGCTCCACGCGTGGAAGATTGAGTTCCAACATCCAATTACAAATAAGAAAATGAAACTCGAAGCGAAACTCAAAAAAGATATGAGAGATTTTATTTGAAAGATTCAAAAATAATTTACTAATACTTAAAACTATGGAAAAATATTTAAAGATTCCAACATTAGATGGATTTGAAATAAATGGGATATTAAACTGGAAAGAAAAGTCAGAAAAACTTATTATTTTCGTTCATTGAGGTCAATGTTCGATGAATAAACACTTATTTTTCAACGGGGCAAAATTCTTTCCAAAAAATGGTTTTACCACATTTCGATTTAATTTATATGATTATTGAGACAAAAACCGCAAGTTTCACGAATGCGATTTTATCACTTACGCTCATGATGTTGATACTGTGGTCGAGTATTTCAAGGACGACTACTCAGAAATAATTTTAGTAGGGCACAGTTTTTGAGGTTTATCTATTTTGTATAGTAAGCAAAATGTTTCGCAAGCTATTTTATGGGATTCATCACTCCACGTTGAGTGAGCACAGCTCAGAGCTTTAGAAGATATTTGAGAATATTACCTCGATAAATGAACAATGTGGTGTTACGCTAACAAAAATATGTTCGTGCAGTATGAGAATGAAAGCTTAGATAAAATATGCGAGATGAAAATTCCTACTTCTATAATTCTTGCCTGAAATTCTACACTTCCTGAGAGATATGTACCTTTGAAAGATACGTTACAAAATCTGAAAAATTTTCATATTGTAGAATGATCAAATCATTGTTTCGATGAAGAATGAAAAGAAGAAGAACTTTTCAAAAAAACTTTAGAATTTATAGAAAACTAAACTATGAGAATACTAGTATATTGAGACTCTATTGCAGAATGAATGTGGGACTATGAAAATTGAGGTTGGGTTCATAAGTTAAAACTTAAATATTGGAGAAAATATTGATATGAGAGAATACTTTTTAATTGTGCTGTTTCAGCATATACAACAGAGCACGTACTCAGTCAATTTCAAAATTCTTTTAATGCTGTGAGTAGAAGAGAAGAGGGAAAGGAAACTGAAACAAAAATAATATTTGCTATTGGGATTAACGACCCGTCAGAAGGTGTAAATGATAAGAAAAACCTTATTTCTTTAGAGAATTTTTCACTCAATATAGAAAAACTTATTTCTTTGTGTCAGGAAGAACGACTCATTCAAAATGTTGTTTTTGTTTCCGCAATTAATATAGATGAGAATGAAACAAATAGAGATACAAGTAGGTGGTGAAATAGAGCGTATTACAATGAAACTATACAAAAGTACAATGAACAGATGAAAGCACTAGCAGAAAAAACGACGTGCTGATATGTAGATATTTTCTGAATTATGAAACCTGAAGATTTTGAAGATGGTCTTCATCCAAACGCAAAAGGACACGAAAAAATGTATCGAGAAATATTGAAGCAATTAGAAAAAGTTTTGTAGAACAATATTGAATTTCAAAGAAAACTTATATACTAAACGAAATGTATATATAAAGAGTATAAGAATGTACCAGTCAAAATTAAATATTTCTACAAAATCAGGGAGTGAACTTCAGAGGTTTTTTACAGATATTTGTTCAAAGCAAGCATTTGTGTATTGTAGAGCGCTGAGAAGAAAAGTGAGTCTTGAGAAACTTCCTCAAGCTATAACTTTGAGGAGAGAATCTTCAACTTGGAGGATGAAACGATTTTTAGTCGCTCTAGATATACTGCAGTTTGAAAAGCAATATACGCAAAGAATGAATAATAATTTTCTTGAATTTGAGCTCGTATGATTTGATGTAACGTGAAAAAAAGTAGTGATACATTTACGAGAAGAGTCTACAAGAGGGAAAGATAAAATAGTGTATTTTATTTCTTGCTACTAAAAAAAAGACCCCCCCTCTAGCATTGACGGTTAGCCTTTTTGAATCGTTTCGTGTAAGGAGGAAGGATTACCACGAAGAACCTCCAAACTGTACTTCGATATATATCGATGATATCATTTTTTACTCTAAAATCAAATATTTATGAAAATCCTTGCCTTTGAAACATCTTGCGACGATACATCGATAGCACTTTTTGAGAATGAAGTGCTTGTTTCGATGCATACCAAATCTCAGATAAAAATCCACAATAAAACAGGCTGAGTGGTTCCTGAAGTTGCGAGTCGAGAACACGCGAACGTAATATTTGAAGTTCTCAATGATGTTTTAATGGAGTGAAAAGCAACACTTCAAGATATAGATTATATTGCTGTGACAACGCATCCGTGATTGGTTCCATCACTTCTGACAGGAATTACTGTTGCGAGTACTATTTCTAAAACGCTTCAAATTCCTATCATTCCCATTGATCATATACAAGCTCATATATTTTCAAATTGGCTTGAACGAAGTGAATCAGAGATTCAGTTTCCACTCGTGTGTCTTACGGTATCTGGATGACATAATGAGGTCTGGTTTATGTCAGATATGTGGACATCAGAAAAACTCGGACAAACTCAGGATGATGCTGCGGGAGAGGCATTTGATAAAGTTGCAAAGATGATGTGACTTGGCTACCCTGGTGGTCCAGTGGTTTCAAAACTTGCGGATGAATACGCATGAAAACCCACGAAGCTATTTCCACGAGTTTTCTTAGAAAAATCAGAATTTGGCTTTAGTTTTTCTGGACTGAAAAGTGCAGTGAAACGAGAAGTTGATAAGCGCTGAGAGTTGAGTCCTGAGGACAAAAAAGAAATTTCCTACGAATTTCAGTCGGCTGTAAACGAAGTTTTGTGCTATAAACTGATAGAAGCGGCTCGTCAAAAGTGAGTGAAAACCGTTTTACTCGCTGGAGGAGTTTCTGCAAATGATGATTTAAATACTCGGATTTCTGAAGAATCTCAAAAGCAGTGACTCACATTTTTTGCTCCAAAAAAGAAGCTCTATTGTATGGATAATGCAGCGATGATAGGAATTCTTGCATATTATCGCGTAAAATATGGAAAGTTTGAAGAGAAATATTGAGTCGTTGAAATTGGAGAAAAATAAAAAAAAGTTTGATTTAATTTATATATAGTGTATTATATAGTTAATAAATCTTAATTTATATATTATGGCATACGATACTTTTGACTGAGCACCTTGATATATTGAGAAAGATGAAATAGCTCCTGAAAGGAAACCAGTGATTCTACCAGAAATACAAGTTGGAGATAGTGCCTGAGCTATGACAAGAATACTAAATGATGAACTATTAAGTGAAGAAAAATAAAATTACTTTCGCTATTATTATTGGTTCTAGTTGAGTTTTTCTCTGACTTTCAGCGTATCTTTGATAAATATATTTCCTTTTTCTCAGAGGATATTATGAATGAGTTTATCTCCATAACTGAGTCTGTTGAAAAAATCCTCGGTTGAGATAATAGCAAACTTGAGTTTTTTATCAAAAAAAGTTTTTGATAAAAACTCAGAAAACTCGTCTCGGTCTATTTCTCAGATCATAAAAATATCAAGTAAGACTTTGCTGTCCTGAGTCATTTTGTATTTCACGCTTTCGTTGACGATAACGACTTCGAGCAGTGCTTGCGTTTTGAAATACTGTTTTACCGTTTCAAGAGGATTATAACTTTTAATAAATATCTCTTGAAGCTCTTCCAATAAATAGAAATTCTTGTTCACAAAAAATATTTTTTTCCGAAGTTCCGTTCTTGATTTAAAAACTCAAAGAGCCTCGAGATTATCGAGTTCTCGTTTCACTGAATTGATTTGTTCATCGAGGTCCCGAGCGACAGCTCGCATATGAAAGCCCTCATTTTTTCCTGCATAATGTTCGAGAAAAAATTTTTCTAAAACCTTTGCTCGGCATTTAGATCAAAATATTTTTGAGAGATCAATGTTCATATAAAAAATAACTGTTCTAAAAAGTTGTATATGTCTTTTAATATAGGAGTTTTGAAGAGTTTCGCAAGTGTAAAACTAATAGCCTTGCTTTTTTAAAAAAAACTCTAAATCATCATAATGTATATTTCACGGAAGAAAATGATGATGCAGATGTTGAAGACTTCTAATTTTTACAGATTCACGGATAAAAGAAAAGTATGTTGTCTCTTTATAAAACTCAGCTACAAATTTTGAGACATTTCTAAAATCTAGAAGTTCTTCATCACTCAGATCTTGAGATAAAACTCTATGTTCTCGGGGAATTGCCATTAAGTGGGTATCGAGTCAGAGCACTGGATATTTATTATGTGCAACATACCAATGTGAGAATTCTTGAATGATGTATTCAGGTTCTTGGTTATAGTTATTACAAAATGGGCATATTCAAGCTCATTTGTCTTTTGGCATAGTTTCATCCCATTCTTTTCTATTTTTTAGTTCCATAAGTATTTTTAAATATTATTGCGATAGCGGTGTTTTTATTTATTATAAACGCAAATATTATTTTTTACAAGATATATAATGAAAGAACTCAGACAAGATTTAGAAGACCGATGATTTTTGCATCAATTTACTGACGAAAAAGTATTTGATCTTTTTGAAAAGTGAGGACAAAGTTTTTATTTTTGAGTTGATTGTTCTGCCAATAGCATGACGATTTGAAACTATGTCGCACTGATGATGGCTATACATTTTATGCTTCGAGGAAACAAGTGTTACTTGCTTGTTTGAGGAGCAACCTCTACTATAGGGAATCCAAGTGGAAAAGATGATGAAAGACCTATTCTCACGGAGGAAGATTTATCTAAGAACCAAGCATGAATAGAAGCGCAATTTCATAGACTCACAAAAAATATCTCAGATATTACAGTAAAAGAACTGAAATATGAAACAGTGAATAATTATGACTTTCATAAAAATATGAACGTTCTTGATTACCTCAGGGAAGTTTGAAGATACATTACGGTGAATTGGATGATAGGAAAAGATATTGTTAAAAAACGAATTACAGATCCAGATAAATATATCAGCTACGCAGAGTTTTCGTATATGCTCATTATGGGATATGATTTTTATTACCTTTGGAAAAATAAATGAGTAACTCTTGAAGTCTGAGGAAGTGATGAGTGGGACGGGATACTTGCTGGTATAGAACTCGTTTCTAAAAAAGACTGAGCGTCAGTGTATGGGGTGACAAATAAACTCATAATGGATGCAAATGGGAAGAAATTTGGGAAATCTGAGGGAAATGCTGTTTGGCTTGATGCTGAAAAAACGTCTCCATATTGAGTGTATCAGTATTTTATAAATACGCTGGATGAAGATATTGAGAGATATTTACAGTTGTTTAGTTTTCTCTCTCCGACTGAGATAACAGAGATTATTGAAAGACATAATCAGAGTCCAGAGCAAAGACAATGACAAAAATTTCTTGCAAGTACGGTTGTTGAAATGGTTCACGGAAAATCAGAAGCACAAGTCAGTGAAAAAATCTCAGAGTTTTTGTTTTGATCAGAAGATAAAATAGAATTGCTTAAAAATCTGAATGCAGAAGAATTTGAAACCTTTGCAAAAGAAATTTGAGTTTTAGAATATACTGAACAAAATCTCTTTGAACTTCTGATTCAATCAGAACTCGAAAAATCGGGGGGAACAGCACGACAAAGTATTAGCTCGTGAGCTATTTCTATCAATGAGCAAAAACTCGCTGATTCAAGTTATGATTTTTCTTGAGATTTTATAAACGACAGTTTTTTGCTCCTGAGAAAAGGGAAGAAAAATTATAGAATTATTAAAAAATAGTATTTTCTCAAAATTCTATATAATTTTTATGTACATATTTATTTATATTTAAAATATTATGAAAACTTTTTTCACACTCACGCTTCTAGTATTTCTTGTAGGGTGTACAGCTGAGGCTCCAAGTGATGTAACTCCTACAACTCCTGATACGCTCCAGCAAGAACAAGTTGAGACAACTTCGGACACCGACGCTCTGATAGATAATTTGCTCAATGACGTGAACGAAGTTATCACAGATGAAAACGCACTCAATTCTGAAGAGACAAATCAAGATGTTGATACAGCTGAGGAGTCAACTGACGAAGATATGATCGAACTTTCAACAACTTATACTAACCCTGCAATGGAGGTTGTTATGAATATTGAATATGATGTTGATGCTGAGTGAAAAATTACAGAAATTTTAGTAAGTTCCCCAAACTACCAATGAATGCCTCAGTTTAATGAAGGGATTCAACCTGTTATTGGGATGAGTGTTTCTGAGGCGTCTGAATACGTGGTTGCAGGGAGCTCACTCACAACACCAGCCTTTCAAGACGCGTTGAAAGAAACTCTCTAAAACAAAAGCTCATGAAGTACTCACTTCCAGCTTTTGGTTCAGTTTTAGAAATAACGCTTAAAAACTCTCAAAACGACTCAGGTATTTCTGAGTCTTTTTGAATGGTTCAAGATTTTGAAAACAAGTATTCTCGCTTTCAAAAAAATAATATTTTATCAGAAATAAATTTAAAAAAGTCAAGAACTGTAAATCCAGAAATAGTCTCACTTATCACGCTGTGTCTCAAAGTCTCAAAACTCACTGAGGGAGCTTTTGATATCACACTTCTCCCACTTCTTGAAAATGCGTGATACTGAATAGCGTGAGAAAAACTTTCTGAAAATTACTGACATGAAAATATAGTTCTTGAAAATAATATACTCACACTAAAAAATAAGGTAAGTATAGAGTTTGGCTCGTGCTGAAAATGATACATGCTCGATGAAATCACAAATATTTTACAAAGATATCACACACAGTTTACGGTGAATTTCGGAGGAGATATGAGAGTTACAGGAACACAAAAAGTACTTCTTGAAGACCCACTTGACCTTCGCAAATATATCTGAGAAATGGCGCTCCAAAATCTCTCACTCGCAAGCTCAGCTTGAAATAGGCGAAAATTTTGAAACCAATACCATCATTTGATAAACGTGAATACAAAAAAATCACAAAACGACAAAATTGCTGTGTATGTCACACACAAATTGTGAGTATACGCTGATATATTTGCAACCGCACTTTTTGTGACTCCTCTTGAAAAATCTCTAAATATCGTTAAAAGTACTGAGGGACTTGAAGCACTTATTATTTGAGCTAATGGAAAAATATTTAAATCTAGGTGATTTATCTGTGAACTGAGTATCTAAAAAAATAAAAGTATGAACATAAAAAAACTCCTGAAATTTTGAAAATATCTCTCTGTTTGAAGTGTGATCTTGGTTCCTGTTATTTGGATATTTTTGAAATACACAGATTTACTCCTTGCTAATTTTGGAGGATTTACTCTATATACTTGGCTCTATATCATTTCTTGGTACGCTGTAGTATTTGTGATGCTGATTCGTCCACTGGCAGACTTATTTCCAAAATATAAATTTCTCAGACAGCTCTGTTTGCTTCGTCGAGGATTTGGAATTTTGTCGTCTATGATTATTGTGACGCTTTTACTTGATAAATGGATTTGAAATCCTGCGAGTTTTTTCGCATTTTTTACTCTTCAAAACTGGACGTGGTATTATCCACTCATTGCGAGACTGACTGAAATTACGGCAATTATACTTCTCGTGACTTCTAATAATTTTTCTCAAAAGCAGTTGTGAACAAACTGGAAACGCGTTCAAAGAACAAGTTATGTGTATTTTATTACAGGTTGAATTTTGGCAATGCGTTATGGAGATAGCTACGGAGTAGAACTCAGCATGTATTTTGTTGTGTGAATATTTTTTCTCGCATTTATAAAAAAGTATTTTCAGAAATATCAAAAAGCAAAAATGAGTCAATAATTTATGGATTTTTTAAGGAAAAAAATTATACTCTCTCTATATTAATTTTTAAGAAAAACATTATGGAATTAACACAAGATAATTTTACTTCAGAAACCTCAGAAGGTTTAGTTTTAGTAGACTTTTGGGCTGAATGGTGTGGTCCATGCCAAGGAATGATGCCAGTTTTAAAAGAACTGGAAGACTCATGAGTGAAAGTTGGAAAAATTGACGTTGACGCGCAACCTGAACTCGCTCAAGAATATCGAGTTATGAGTATCCCAACACTCGTTTGGATGAAAGATGGAAAAGCGGTTGATCAAATGATCGGAGCACAAAGTCTTGAGCAACTTCAAGAAGCTGCAGCAAAGCATAAATAAAAACTCATTTTTTATAAGCAATCTCATAAACGCTTGAGATTGCTTTTTTTGTGCTTTAAATTAGGATACAGAAAGTAGTATTTCCAAAAAATAAAATATGATAGATTTGACTCAATATATTTGCCTTACGAAAATGATGATTCTCGCAACAAAAGACGAAGATGATAATCCGTATACTTCAAATATGTATTTCAGAGTAGATAAAGAATACAGCTTTTATTTTCAGTCAAAGATTTTTCGTGAGCACTCAAAGCACATAGAAAAAAATCCAAACGTTGCGTGGAGTATCATAAATACAGAACTTTATACTCCCCAAAGCAAGGATAAAAAATGACTTCAGTTCCAAGGAACTGCAAAAATGCTTACTTGATTAGAAATGCAAAAAGTAGATAAAGATATTTACATGAAAGATAGGTCTATTATAGAAATAATGAAGTCATGACATATGTACTATAAATGTACTCCAACACAAGTAAAAGTTTGGGATGAGACCTTGTATTGAGGAGAATGAAGAATAATTAAATTTTAATAAAACTTTTATGAAATGACGATATCTATGAATAGCTTTTGTACTTACTCTCGTAGGAATATTCGGAATCAATATTCTTATGACTCCTATTTTTTCTCTTTGAAAGAGTGACAAAAATACTTGAGTTCAAGCAAATATACAAAATCTTGAAAAATACGTCAGAGTTCTCACAGATTCTGAAACTGAGAGAAATTATGAAAGTGTGGAGAGACTGGATGAAGTGGCTGAGTATATTTTTAATCACTTTGAAGAGTCACAATGTGACAGTACAGAGTACCAAAACTACACAGCTGATGGTGAAAATTATAAAAATGTTATTTGTAGGTTTAATGGAGCTTCTGAAGAGACGATAGTGATTTGAGCACATTACGATGTTGATGCGAGGAATCACCATAAGCAGGATATTTGACAGCAAGTTTTTCAGTGAGCTGATGATAACGCGTCAGGAGTTGCGGGGCTTTTAGAGCTGACTCAAATGCTTGGCAATGATAGACTAAGTCAGTGAGAAGCAACAGTTGAATTTGTTGCGTACACGCTGGAGGAAATGCCTCATTATCATACTGACAAAATGTGAAGTTTTGTCCATGCGGAGTCTTTAAAACTTGCAGGGATAAAGGTAAAATATATGATTTCTTTAGAAATGATAGGATATTTTTCTGATGAAAAAATACAACAATACCCAATTTCAGCTTTAAAGCTTTTATATCCAAGAACGGGAGATTTTATTGCACTTATTTGAAAATTGTGAGTATCACCCTCACTTAAATCTCTCAAAAAATCTTTTAAAAATAAAAGCGAAATTGATTTGTATACTATGAAAGCTCCAAGTTTTATAGCCTGAATAGATAGATCTGATCATTGGAGTTACTGGCAATTTGGATATGAGGCTTATATCCTGACAGACACTTCATATCTTAGAAATCCTCATTACCACAAAGTCACTGATACTCCTGAAACGCTCGATTTTGAAGAAATGGGTAAAGTCGTCAATGGTGTGTATTGAATAATTACTATGGGGCTTCCCCAGTTACGGGTTAAAATTTCGTAGTTTCTTGAGTAGGATTTTGTATAAATCTCATCATTCTATTCGTACAT
>JAULKR010133304.1:0-25650 GCA_032356305.1 Prasiola linearis | reverse complement strand
AGCGACGAGAGGCGGACGCGTCCGGCGGCTCCATCGGCGTAGGTGACTAATTCCGTGTCGCCCGCGCGCAGCGTCAACACACCGATGCGCTCGCTTACCAGCGGGGCAACTTCGGGCAGGGCAAAATCGGCGGGCGGTGTCGGTGGCGGAACGTCGTCGGTAGGGTCGCCGAGGTAGTCGGTCGTGGGCATACGCAGACCCCGCCGGTCGTAGACTGCGACCGGCATCCCTGCATCATAAAACGTCAGTTGGCCTCTGGCGATCTCGTAGGTCTGCGCGTCGAGCGCGAAGCCGGGCGACACGTCGGCGCGAAACGACGAACCCTGAACGCCGGGCAGGTTGGCGTCGACCTGGACCTGTGTCGCTGTCGTCGTCAGGCCGAACGGGGTGAGCACGAATGGATCGAGCGCAAACCGGATGCCCGGAGATGGAAGCGCGGTCGGGAGACCACCAGGTCGCGCATCGGTGCCTGCAAATGCCGATGTCACGCGGCCCTCATCGTCGAGACTGTGGACCACGCGCAGCGGCGTGGTCAGCACCAGCCGACCGGCCAGAAAGCTTCCGCCGCGAATCTGGACCCCCTCAAAGTCCGCCACCTCGTCCTCGCCCAGCAGCCTGCCGCCATAACGCGCGTCGCCGACCAGACCGTCGGTCTCGAACGAGCCGGTCAAGTCGAACTCGACGAGTGGATTGCCGAAGAGCGGAAAGGCCCACAGCACTTCCTCGGCCTCGTACTCGAACGTGAAGATGTCCGAGAAGCCGCTGTTGAATAGACCGTCGAGCCGCGTTCCATCAGCTAAGAACACGCGTGCCTCGACACGCCACGCATACGTCTCCCCCGCCCGCAGCATCAGCCCCGTTGCCTCATCGATCTTCCAGTGCGTCACCTGCGCCCCCGCGATCTCGGCGGGTCCGTACGTCACGAACTCACCTTCGAGCGGCTGAAGAATCGCATTCTCCGGGTTGCCCTGGTGATAGAGCGGATCGAAACGCGCAATCGTCAACTCATACTCGGCACGGGCACCGACGGGCAGGTCGAACGTCGAGATGGGATCCCAGGCGAAGATGAGCGGCTCACCCTCGCTCAGCGCCGTCTGGTCGGCAGGCATCAGGAGGGGCGGTGGCTCGGGCAGGCGCGCTTCCAGGTCGATGGCGGCGACGCCGAGTAGCATGCCGTCGTCGTCCAGCGCTTCGACCGTCAGAGCCGTCGTGCCGTTGGGCAGGCGTCCCGTTCGGACGAGTTGCCCCGTCAGGCTGCCCGCGCTGCGCAGATATTGGTCGAATCCACCGGTAAAGACGAACGACAGATCGTCAAGCGCCACGAAATGCGTCCCCAGCTCACGGCTGATGGGTCGCGTGTCGACGGGCGTGAGCAGCTTCCCGTCGATCTCGATCAAGAACCGCAGCCGAAAGCGCTGCGCCGATGCGCTGGCGACGGTGACGCGCAGGCCGTACGTGCCGTCCTCGATGCGTGCCTCCAGGTCCGAAAGGTAGGGAGATTCCAGCGCCCCACCGGGCGGGAAACCCGCAAAGTCGACCTGGACCATCTGTGCTTGGGCGTTCAGCGCACCGACGAGGCACAACATCGCGGTCGTAACCCAGCGGAGCAGCTGGGCTGGGAGGGTACGGGTAGGCATGGCGGTGCGTAGCGAGAACGGCCGGTGGCGGGGAGGGTGCACACAGGTTTATGCGCCATAATTAACGGACGCCCGGCACGATCCTACAACCCAGGGCTATCGCATTAGGATTTCCGACCTCATTTCTGAGTCATTTAGGCCGGTCGACTTCAACGGTCTAGCTTTAGCGATCCGGTAAAACAGCATTGATCCGCTGTAATCGCAGTCGGCCATTTTCTAATGCGATAGCCCTGGAGTCTAGCTGGATCGTGCCGCCCAGACCCGGGGCGACGGTAATCACGCCGCCTTCACCGAGCGCTGCGCGGAGCGGTCATCGCGTACGCCCAGGTCTATCCGAAGAAGGGACGCCCGTATCCATCGAAGAGCCTGAAACGGATGCTGAGCGAACTGGATCTCCCGGATGACGTGTTCGGCGATGCGGACACTGGCGTAGCCCCTCGAGAGGTGACGCTCTGATCGCCCGTCCGCTCCCGTCCGGGTTGCGTCAACGTGGAGGCCGGGATGCGTGCTGATGACAAGGCGCGCTACCTGCTCGGGCGCCAATGTCTTTCGCGAAGTGCAGAAAGGCAATCGTGGGCATGCTAGCGTTCGCGCTTGGTTGGCCCGGGTGGATGATGCCGATCTCTTTCTAAGCGTGATGACCATAGTAGAGGTGCGCCGCGGGATTGAGAAGCTGTCCGAGTCTAAACCGGAGAGGTCTAGGGAGATTCATAGCCGACTAAGCGAACTACTGGCGGTCTATGCGCAGCGTGTTATCGCGATTGATGCTGCTGTGGCCGCGGAGTGGGGACGACTGCATGGCGTGAGAGACAAACACCGAGACGACTTGGCCTTCGTAGCTACGGCTCGCCTCCGCGGCCTGGTGCTCGTGACTCGAAACGTGAAAGACGTTCGGGGGCGCGGCGTCCGGGTACTGGACCCGTTTAAGAAAGCGCCTCTGATAGTGGAGGTGTGATCCGTCAGCTATCGTAGGGCACGTCGAGCCTGCTCGCGGCTTGCTCCTTGGCCCGTTCGCCGCGCCTATCATAGCCAGCCGTCGTGGCGGGGGAGGCGTGCCCGGCGAGCTGCTGCGCCACCGAGAGGTCGGCGCCCTCATCTAACAGATCGCCGACGTAGCTGCGGCGCAGATCGTGGGGGCTAAACGCGCTCACGCCTGCCTCTTTCGCCCGGGTCCGGAGCACGTAGTAGACGGCCTGCCCCGTGATGGCATCGGCGCTGGTGTCGAGTACGCCGCCGCGCCTGGCCCGCACGAACAGAGGCGCCGACCGGTGCTCGGACTCAGCAGAGGGTGGAGCGCTCTGGCCAGGAGGAGGGGCATTCTCGCCAGAAGAGACGTTATATATAGGCGCGTTTTCTTCGGGCTCACTCGCAGCCACCTCGCGCAGCCCATCGCGGTAGCCGCGCAGTCCACCGAGTCGCACGCCCAAGTAGTCGCGCAGGGCGTGAAACGCTCCCGGCGGAATGGGCACGACCCTTTCTTTGTTGCCCTTGCCGCTGACGACGACGCGCCGCATCGCCAGGTCGACATCGCCGACTCTGAGCGAAGCGAGTTCGTCGCGTCTCAAACCGCAGCCGTAGCCCAGCGCCACAAGGGCCGCGTCGCGCTGCCCTTTATCGGAGCGGACGGGCGTATCACCCTTGCGCGCGGCCGAGGGCGCGAGGCACACCTCGATGAGCGATCGCAGTTCGGCGCGGGCGAGCGAGCGCCCCGTGGCCTGACTGGCGCGCTGACCCCGCACGGCGCGTATGGCAGCGGCCCTATGGTAGGCGTCGGTTTCCATGAGTCCGAGCTCCCAGGCTTCGCGGAGCACGCCGCGCAAGGCCGAGAGCATCTTGTTGGCCGTCGAGAAGCGGTAGGCTTCGGCTAGCTGCGCGCGGATCGCTTTGGTGTGCTCGGCTCTGAGGTGCCACCAGGGAAAGTCTTCCACGACGACCGGCTCGTCCGCGCCCGGCAGGCAGAGCACAGCGATCACGCTGAGCGCCTGCCGCATGGTGCGGCGGCTGCCGGGCGCGAGGCGTGCGAGGTAGACGCTGGCGGGATCGGGTCCCGGTGGCCGAGCTCCAATGCCGGGCAGACCGCTCACAACCGGAGCCGTCATTGAATCTGTTATTGCATGTTCGCTATTACTCATTGGGCTACTAATACGCTGGTCGGGGCTGCCTCAATGTAAGGAGATAGCCTCCTAGAATTGGCATTCTCATATGCTATATAATCAGTGTTAGCCTGGATCAGAAAGCGCCGTGCGCGGTTGCTACTAGCGACCAATACGCAACCACCCCATGCCTGCTCTCACGCTCAAAGGGATACCTGAAGAAACGCTCGCTCGCCTGCGCGACATGGCTGCCGCCCAGCGCCGCAGTCTCAACCAGCACGCCATCTATCTGCTCGAACAAGCTGCCTCAGCGCAGCCCAGCAGTTTCGCCCGGGCGTACTCCGACTTTCTCGAACGGCGCAAAGACCTGCCCTTCGACGGTCCCGACGAGTTCAAGATCGAGCGCGCGCCCGATCTCGGACGCGAACCGGTCAGCTTCGAATGAGGCTGCGCTACCTTCTCGACTCGAACGTCGTCAGCGATCCGACGCGAAAGCATCCCAGCGCCGAGGTGAGCGAGCGGTTGCTCCGCCACGACGCAGAGATGGCGATCTGCTCGCCGGTATGGCACGAGATGCAGTATGGCCTAGGCCGAATGCAAGAAGGCAACCAGCGCCGCATCGTGGCCGACTACTTGGCCCGCGTTGCTACCGAGCTGCCTATTCTTCCTTTCGACGCCGAGGCTGCCCAGTGGCTGGCCGGCGAGCGCGTGCGCCTCGAATCGCTGGGCCGGACTCGGCCTTTCGGCGACGGCCTCATCGCAGCGGTGGCTGCGACGCGCCATCTGACGCTCGTGACTCGCAACGTGCGCGACTTCGAGGGCTACCGCGACCTGCGCGTCGAGAACTGGTTCGAGCCTGAATCCTAAGCCCGAGCCTCTCACCACACGTTTCTATGACTGACAGCCTGTCCGGTCCTGTACGCCGGGAAGGTGTCGTGCTCGGCGTTTCCCGCATGGACAGCCGAGCACGAATCACCATACCCAAAGCCGTGCGCCAGTCGTTGTGCGTAGAGGAAGGCGACCCTATAGCCTTCGTCGAGAAGGACGGCGATTTTGTACTGCGGCCCATTCGGCAGTCGCTGCGCGGCCTGCGCGGCTCCGTACCCGTCAGCGAACCGCAGGACTTCGATGGCATCCGCGAGAGTGTGAAGGCAGCGCGCGCCGAGCGTTCGTCTCCAGCAGCACCCGCAGAGTCTGATGCCGGTTGACCGCCCGCCCAAACCGGCTTCCGCTGCGGACCCGGCCGTAACCACACTCTTCGTCGACGCAAACGTCTTCCTGCGTCTGCAGTTTCTCGGAGGAATGGTGCTCGTTTCGCGTGCCTGAAGATCAGAGACCTGATCAGCGAGTCGGCGGCGTGGACGTTCGACAAGAAGGTGTTCGATCGGCTCTACATCCGCGCTGCCGATTTGGTCATCACAGGACAGAGTAGACATTATGCAATAACAGTCAATAGGCTAAGTGCTTCTCGGTCGAGTTGCGTTCGCGAGGCCGAGTTCTAGTGATCAGGGTTATCGACTGACCGATTCGCACTACACCACCCGTCTCAGCAAGCCGGTTCACGTCGGAGACGGACGCTTACGTTTTATCCCGCAGAACCCATGTTAGGGCTCTTCATGCGACATTTGTGATAGAATACACGACATACGTCATACCCTCTCGCTCGACCTGTCTACTAGTTTTTCCATCGTCGCGGAGACGATGACTCGCTATTCAGACACAAGTAGATGGGCCGGCAGCGCAAACGATATATAGAGGAGATGGTCAAGAGGCGCGCTAGAACCGCGCGCGCCATGCTCTCAGTTGGTGTGCTCGAAAGCGGCGCCACTCACGTGGCCGCGTCAGACGCTGAGGGCGGGACGCTCTGCGGCGCTACACGCTTCTCCATCTGCTCCGTGAGCAAAACGCTAACGGCCACTCTGGTGATGAAGCTAGCCGAAGAGGACGTTCTTTCCCTGGACCGGCCCGTTCGGGACTACCTGAACGGGCACCTGCCGGTGCACCACAACCTCACCGGCCTTACGCTGCGGCGACTGCTCAGCCATACGGCAGGCTTCACACGCTGGTATGCCCCGCCAGTCGGACCGGTGGCTTCTGACTTGGCAGATCACATCCGCCGCGTGCTGCCCGATCATCCGCGCGTCGCTCCTCCTGGAGTGGTCCACGAGTACAGCAACTTCGGAATGGACTTGGCCGGCTACGTCGCCGAAGTCGTGGCCAAGCGACCGTTCGCCGATTTGGCGCGCGACCTCGTCTTCGAGCCGCTGGAGATGACGCACTCGTCGTTCGCCCCGTCCGGCGGTGCGGCGTTTCCCTGCGGATCGGCGGTGTCGACGGTAGACGACTTGCTCCACTTCGCCCGAATGATGCTGGGCGAAGGCCGCTTCAACGATCGGCAGGTCCTGGCGCCCGAATCGATTACAGAGATGCGCACGGCTCACGCGAGTATCTACCTACCCGGCGATATTTCCCGCGGTCTCGCCTTCCGGATCGACACCCGGAACGGTGTGCGCCGGATAGGTCACGCCGGGCGAGGCGCGAACGCCGGTAGCCGCTTTCGCGTAATCCCAGACGCCGGAGTCGCAGTCGTCCTACTCGCTCAGGGAGGTGACGCACGCGCGCGCGATGTGCTGCTCACGACGACGGAAAAGGAGGTGTTCGACTCGCTGCTGCCCTCGCATCAGGCCAGCGCCCAATCCGCCGTCTTGCCCCGCCGCGCGTGCTGGCCTGCATATACGGGTAGCTACGTCGGCAACGAGCAGGGGCTGGCCGTCGTCGAGCAGGCGGGCGACGACCTCGTACTCGACTGGAAGGGCGAGCGCATGTCCCTGCGACCGACCCAGAGCGACCTCTACATCGGCGGACCTAAGCAGGACGCAGAATCCGTTACCTCTGTCGGCTTCGTGAGGGCCGAAGAAGCCGACGGTAGGGCGCCGGTTACCTACCTCATGATCGATGGCCATCCGCTCCGGCGCGTCGAACGCCGGGAGGGGTGGGCGCCGGACCGCTCGGCTTGGGTCGCGCTGGAGGGCGCGTATCGGCATCCGTCGCTCGGGCGGGCGCGGGTGTTCGTGCTGGACCAGCGGTTGTGCGTCGCGTTCGACTGGCTGGGCGGTTGGCTCGGCTGCACGCCGCTCGGTCCCCAGCGCTTCGCCTGCCGACTGGGATTGGTCGAGTTCGAGGTGAGCGAAGCGGACACCTCCACCCTCCTCCTCCGCACCTCGTGCGCATTCACCCGCGTGACCTCGTGATGACCGATTTTCTACGCGACGCCCGCTGGGCACGCAATCCAACGTTCTCGCGCGATGGCGCCACGCTCTTCTTCACCAGCAACCTCACGGGCGTAGCGCAGCGGTGGCAAATCGATCTCGCCGGTGGCTGGCCTCGGCAGATCACGACGCACCCCGACGGCATCGACGCACTCGTGCTCTCCCCTCTGCCGGGCGACACGCGCTGCATCAAAATGACCGATCCCACGCGGACGGGCCGGACGCAACTCGTCCTCGCCCGCCACGACGAGGACGAGGGCACGCCACTCACCGCAGGCCACCGGCTGTCGACGCACGGGTACTGCGGCTGGTCCGAAGACGGGCAGGCGATCTATTTCTCGGCCAACCGCCGCCGAGACGACCGCTTCGATCTATACGTCCATCCGCTGGACGGCGGAAGTCAGCGGATGGTGTGGCGGAACGACGAGCCGGGCTACCTGGGGGGCGTGGTGCGTTCGCCGAGCGGTCGTCATCTGCTGGCGCGCGTTACGACGAGCAACGTCGAGCAATCGCTCGTGGAGATCGACGTGGAGACGGGCCACACCCGGAAGCTGAACGCCGACGCTAGCGCAGCCTGTTACCGTGGTCCAGCGTATGCGCCGGACGGCGAGACCCTCTACGTCGCGACGGATCGAGACGCCGATCACGTCTACCTCGCCCGGATCAGCCGAACCGACGGTACGCTGACCCCACTGGCCACGCCCGACGGAGACGTGGAACACGTCGCGCTGGCCGACACGGGCGCTCGCGTCGCCTACACCGTCAACGAAGACGGGTACAGTGTCCTCTACCTGAGGGACGAGCCATCAGGAGCGACGCGGACCGCGCCTCTGTCTCCCGCAGCAGGCGTGATCTCCACCCTTACGTTTGCTCCGGGTGGGACCTGCATCGCGTTCGCCCTGACACGCCCGGACAGGCCGTCCGACGTGTTTCTGTGGGACCTGGACGCCGACACGATCCGCCAGATCACCCACGCCTCGGACGACGCAGCGGTCGGCGTCGTGCCCACGTCGGTGCGGTACCCAAGCTTCGACGAACTCCAGATCCCGGCGCTACTGTATCGCCCGGCATCAACCGAAGGCGTCCTGCCCGCCATCGTCTACCTGCACGGCGGACCCGAAGCGCAGATTCGGCCCGATTACAACCCGATGCTGCAATTCCTGGTGAGCCACGGATTCGCCGTGTTCGCCCTCAACGTGAGAGGCTCGACGGGCTACGGCAGAACCTTCACCCATCTCGACAACGCGCGGCTGCGGCACGACGCCATCCGCGACGCCGAGCATGCCGCCCTCTGGCTAAAGGATCAGCCGGATTTCGACGGCGACCGGATCGCGGTCTGTGGCGAGAGCTACGGCGGCTTCCTGACACTCGCCGCTCTGTCGCACTATCCCGAGTTGTGGTCCGCAGGTGTCTGCTTCGCCGGTATGAGCAGTCTGGTCACGTTTCTCGAAGGCGTCGGCCCGTCGTACCGCGCGTACCGCGAGGCCGAGTACGGAAGCCTCTCGGACGACCGCGACTTCCTGCTCAGCATCTCGCCGCTGACGCACGCCCAGCGCATCGCCGCGCCCCTCCTGCTCGTCCACGGCGCCAACGACCCGCGCGTGCCCGTTCAAGAGGCGCGGCAGATGGAAGCCCTCCTCACCGCACACGGCAAACCCGTCGAGTCGCTCGTTTTTGAGGGCGAAGGCCACGCGATCCAAGACCCCATCAACCGCATCCACGCCTGGACCAAGATGGCCGATTTCCTCACTACACACATGGCCCCGACCGCTCCGCCTCGACGAGCCGATTCGCCCGCCGCTTTGCCGGACCTGGCCGCCCTCGCCGCCCGCGCGTCGACGGTGGACGAGCGGATACGAGGCGACGTGCTGCTGGCTGACTCGGAAGGCACCGACGCGCAACTGGCCGCGTGGCGGAAAGCCGTCGCGGGCAGCTATGCGGACCACTTTGGCAACAGGCTCGGCTGGCAGGGACTGGACGAGCAGGCGGCGCGGCGTCTACTCGGATCCGCCACGTGGCCGGATGACACGCCGCTCCCCGGCTGGGCCGACACGCTCGCCCAAGCGCTCCAGCCGGATGCTTCGCTCCCCAACGCTACAACTGAGGCGTCGACGAAGATGCCGTCGTTCAGCGAGTTGGTCGAGCCGTTCGTAGGCGTGGCGCGGCGGCGGCTGGTCCAGCGGGCGGGAGCCGAATACCACGTGTTGAGCGAAGAGGCTGAGCGAGCGTTCGAGAACAACCTGCTGCGCTCGCTCTCCGAACTGGCCTACCCAGTCCTGGCGATGAAGTGGAAGCTGTCGGGCGCCCGCTCGTTCATGGGAAGCGCAACCGCGTCCTCGCCGCGCAGCGACCCCCAACGTTACCGCGCATTCATCGACACGATGCAGGCAGGCGGGTGGACCGCTGCGCTGACCGACTACCCCGTTCTGGCTCGGCTGCTCGCCACGACGACCGATCTGTGGATCGACGCTCAGGCCGAGTTTCTGGACCGCTTGGCCGCCGACTGGTCTGAGATTCAGGCGCGCTTCCAGCCCAGCGTGCCGCTGGGAATGCTGGCGGGCGTGCGACCCCAGCTTTCGGACCGGCACAACGGCGGACGCGGCGTGATCGCGTGTACGTTCGCGTCGGGCCTGGAGGTGATCTACAAACCGCGCGTCGTCGGATTGGAGGTGTGGTACAACGACGTGTTGAGGTGGGTCAACGAGCAGGGCGATTTGCTGCCGCTCCGAACGCTGTCGTATCTCGACAAGGGCACGCATGGGTGGGTAGAGTTCGCTCATCCAGCGCCGTGCCGGGACGAAGCCGATGCCGCGCGCTTCTACCGGCGCATGGGCTATCTGAATGCCCTGCTCTACGCGCTCCACGGAACGGACTGCCACCACGAAAACGTGATGGCCTGCGGCGAACACCCCGTCGTCATCGACGCGGAGATGCTGGCCGTCCCTCGCCTGCGCGAGCCTAGCCCGAAGAGTCCGCACGCGCGCGCCGAAGAGGAGTTTAAAACCGAAACCGTCCTGGAAGCCGGACTGCTGCCCCGCTGGACGCCCGCCAAGCAGGATCAGCCCTTCGACATGAGCGCGCTGCTGGCCGGACATCCCGCGTACCAGTCCGAATGGGAGCCTCCGTCTGCTCACGACGCAGCTCGCGCGCAGCCGCAGGCGTTCCGCACGAGCCGCGCCGAGGCCGCCCACCTGCCCATTCTGCACGGCATGCCGCTGGACGCGCTGGACTACTCGCATGAGATCGTCGCGGGATTCGAGGAGATGTACGACGTCCTCCTCACCCACCGCGCCGAGTTGCTGGCCGATGGCGGTCCGCTCGACTCGCTGGCCGGTCACCAGGTGCGCGTGATCTTTCGCGACACCAGCCTCTACGCGCGTCTGCTGCGCTCAGCGCCTCAGCCCAAGCACGTGCGCAGCGGAATGGCGCTGAGCATCCACCTCGAACAGATGGCGCGCGGCTACCGCACGACCGACGGCACCCTGCCGTTCAACTGGCCGATGCTCGCTGCCGAGCGTCAGGCGATGGCTCGGCTCGACGTACCCTACTTCACCACGCGGGCTGACAGCGAGAGTCTGAACGTGCCCACCGGTGAGCACGTCGCCCACTGTTTCGAGGGGTCGAGCGTGTCGCGCGTCCGTAGTCGCATCGAGCAGATGAGCCACGCCGACCGCGACGGCCAGGCCCGCATCATGGACAGCGTGCTGGCGCTGCACCGCTCCGGCTTCGTCGACCCGTCCTCGTACGTCGTACCGGACGCCATTGCCAAAAACTCCGCGCCTCTGACGCAGCACGAGTCGGTAGCCGAGGCCGTCTCGATTGCGCGCCGCATCATCGACAGTGCCCTACCACTGCCCGGAGGGCGGCGTATGTGGCTCGCCTCCGAGCGCGTTGCTGGCTCACGACGTAGGCGCCTGAGTCCGCTGGGATACAGCTTGCATGCAGGCCAGGCGGGAACGGCACTCTTTCTGGGTGCCGCCGCCCGGGTGACCCACGACGCCGAGTACGCCGACGCCGCGCGCGAGGTGATCGCCCCGCTGAGAGAGGCCATCGACGACGCCGACGTAGGGCTGGCTCGGCTGATCGGACTGGGGGGGACCGAAGGCGTCGGAGGTGTCGTCTACGCGCTGACGCGGCTGAGCGGATTCCTGAACGACGCCGATCTACTCGAATCGGCCCGGGCCGCCGCCGCTCTCGTCACCCCGGACCGCATCGCCGCCGACACGAAGCTGGACGTCATGGCGGGTAGCGCGGGCGCCATTCTCGGCCTACTCGCCCTGCACGACGCGTCGCCGGACGCGGGTGCTCTCGAACGAGCCGTATCGTGCGGCGAGCACCTCTTGTCCGCACGGCAGCGAGCCGAATCGGGCCACCGGGTCTGGGAGACGGTGACGCCGGGCAGACTGCTCTCCGGTATGTCGCACGGCGCGGCGGGCATCGCCTACGCGCTCGCTCGGCTGCATGCCCACACCGACGACGAGCGTTTTCTGGACGCGGCGCGCGAGGCCATCGCCTACGAGCGCTCATCGTTCGATGCCGAAAGAGAGAACTGGCCAGACTTCCGCGCCCCATCGCAACCCTCGTTCTGGACGACGTGGTGTCACGGAGCACCCGGCATCGGCCTCGCCCGCATCGGATGCCTGGAAAGCCTGGGCGGACTGGACCACGCCGATCTCTACGAGGAAATAGAAGCCGCCGTACGCACGACGGTAGCCCACACCGAGGGACGCCTCGACTTCGTGTGCTGCGGGCGCTTCGGTCTGATCGACCTGTTCGTCGAAGCGGCGCAGCACCTCGACCGCCCCGACCTGCTCGCAAGCGGACGCGAGTGGGCCGCAGCGTCGGTCGGCCAGGCGCGCGACTCAGGTATGTACCGCCTCGGCATCACGCTCACCGGCAACACGTACGCCCCAGAGTTTTTCGTCGGATTGTCGGGCATCGGCTACCAACTGCTCCGGCTGGCTCACCCCGAGACGCTGCCCTCCGTCATGCGCCTGGCGTGAGGGCGGCTGGCGGCGCGCTGCTCCACGAGACGTACTCTATTTTCGTAACCCGACGCACCCATCAGCGCGATCATCCCCACCACGCCCTTCTCCTCACGGATCGTCCGCTCGGCGACACGCGCGCTGCTCCTGGCCGCGTCGATGGCGCTCGCGCTGGGCGCGTTCGGCCAATCCGCACGCCCCTACGCGGAAGCGGGTACGCCGCCGATCCGGAATTACAGCCCGCTCGAATACAACGCGCACGTAGACAACTACGACGCAGCCCAGGCGCCTGATGGCGTCATGTATTTCGCCAACGGCGACGGCATCCTCACGTTCGACGGCGCCACCTGGGACCTGATCGGAGCGCCGGATCACACCTTCGTGCAGGCACTCGCCATACGCGACGACGGGGTCGTCTTCGTCGGGGGCCTGCACGAAGTGGGCTTCGTCGGACTCGATGCGCTCGGCGAATCGGCGTTCGTTTCCCTGCGCGACCGCCTACCCGACGACGTCCCCGACACGTTCGACATCGCATCGGCCCACACCACTGCCGACGGGGTCTTCTTCAACGCGGGAGACTATCTCCTCCTCTGGAACGGCGAGCGGTTTCGCACCTGGACGGCAACCGACGGGTTCGGCGCATCGGCAGAAGTCGACGGTCGGCTCGTGATCGGCGGCGAGAAGGGCGTGATGGAGGTGCGCGGCGACAGCCTCCACCTGCTGCCCGGCACGTCGGAGCTGGGCGGAGTGGTGGAGATCATCGCCGGGTACGATGCGCGGCGCTTGGTCGTCGGCACGCGCGACCGGCTGGCCGCGTACGACGGGCGAACGCTCGCGCCATTTACGGACGCCGCGACGCTGGCCACATCCGCGCCCTTCAACGCTCTGACCGCACTGGGCGACGGCACCTTCGCGCTGGCAACGGACGGCGCCGGGCTGATTCACCTGGACGCGGGCGGACGAGCGCTCGGCGTGATCGACGAGAACGCGGGCCTCCGCGCCAACACCGTCCGCGCGCTCCACCAAGACGCGGGAGGTGGCCTATGGCTCAGCCTGGACGACGGACTGGCGTGGTACGACGTCCTCTCTCCCGTCACCTCGTTCGGCACACGCGACGGGCTGCGCGGGCAATCCGAGGAAGTCATCCGCCATCGGGGACGACTCTACGTGGGAACGACCGAGGGCGTGTTTCGCCTGGCAGAGGGGCGCCCGGCGCGGTTCGAGCCAGTAGCTCGGGTAGGTGGAGGAGTCTACGCACTGCTCTCGCACCAGGAACACCTACTCGCGCTGGGAGAATCGGGCCTCTACCAGATCGACGGACTGCAGAGCGAGCGCCTCTCGGACGTGCCCGGATTTGCGCTAGCCGCGGTCAGCGAAGAGCCTGGCACCGTCCTGGCCGGAGGACCGAGCGGACTGTACGCGCTCCGCTACGACGACGACCGGCAGCGGTGGAACGCGCCCGACCGAGTGGCTTCGTTCGAGGGGGGCGCTCGCGAGGTCACGCCCGGCGCCGAGGGCGGATACTGGGTCGTCGTCGTCCCAGACGGATTGAGCCGGGTCACCTTTCCGCAGGGATCCGCCGAGCCTGCGCGCGTCGAGCGATTCGGCCCCGACGACGACCTTCCCGGCGGTGAACTGGTCGTGGTGCCCTCGGTCGGAGGCGGCATCGTCTCCGCATTGAACGGCCTGTTTCGGCTGGACGCATCCAGCGGCCGGTTCGTGCGAGACGACCGGCTGGGAGTCGCGATGGCGCAGGGCGATACCGTCCTGGTCGACCCTATGCTCCTGTCCAACGGCATCTGGAGCAGCATCATCACCGACGACGACAACGCGACGCTGGAGGTACGCCGGTACGTCGAGACGACTCCGGGCCGCTACGAGGTCGACCCGCTCCTCGGGCTTCGCCCCATGCCCAACGTCGTCACGTGGGACTTCCACGTCGACGGGACGAATGCGCGGTCGGTTGCCTGGATCGCCGCTACCGAAGCCCTCTACCGCTACGACCCGGCCGCGGCGACGCTGGGCGCTGCGCTCCAGCCCCTGGTGCGCAGCCTAGAAATGGGCGACTCGCTGCTACTCGGTGGCCTGCGCTCCGACGAGGCTGCCGCTCCCATCATCGAAGCCGGACACGCGGCACTCCGCTTCCGCTATGCCTTGCCTCTCTTCACCGCCCCAGAACGAACGCGCTACCAGGTCAGACTCAGCGGCGTGGACGACGAGTGGTCGGATTGGACGAGCGAAACGCAAAAGGATTATACCAACCTGCCCGGCGGCGACTACACCTTCGACGTGCGGGCGCGCGACGTGTACGGACGCGTCACCCAGGCCGATGCGTTCGCTTTAACGGTTCGCTCGGCGTGGTACCTGACCATGTGGGCGTACCTGCTGTATGCGCTAGCAGGACTCGGAATCATCGCTGGGCTGTTTCGATGGCGACTCGCGAGCCTCAACGCGCGCGCGCTCTCGCTGGAACGCACCGTCGCCGAGCGGACCGCGCAAATCGCCGAGCAGGCGGGACGGCTGGAGCAACTCGACGTAGCCAAAAGCCGCTTCTTCGCCAACATCAGCCACGAACTCCGCACCCCGCTGACGCTCATGCTGGGGCCGCTGAGTCAGATGCACGACGAATCGCCCCAAACGCAGCCGCCGCGCGTGCAGGAGCAACTCGGCATGATGCTGCGCAACGGACACCGCTTGCAGCGGCTCGTCAACCAGATCCTGGACCTGGCCAAACTCGAAGCGGGCAGCATGGCGTTCGACCGCCAGCCGCACGACATGGTCGCCTACGTTCGCCAGCACGTCGGGCTATACGAGGGACTGGCGGAGTATCAGGGCGTCGACCTCTCGTTCCGCGCCGACGTAGCCTCGCAAGAGGTGGCGTTCGACACCGGCCAGATGGAGAAGGTGCTCGCCAACCTGCTCTCCAACGCGCTCAAATTCACGGCTCCCGGCGGCCGGATCTCCATCGTCGTGTCGGCCGAGCCGGGCCACGCCGTCGTGTCGGTCGCCGACACCGGGCTGGGCATCGCGCCCGACAAGCTGCCGCACGTGTTCGACCGCTTCTATCAGGTCGAGGACTCGGCGACGCGCACCTACGAGGGAACGGGCATCGGGCTGTCACTCGCCAAAGAACTCGTCGACCTGCACGGCGGATCGATCGACGTTACGAGCGCACTCGGGCGCGGCAGCACGTTCACCGTCCGCCTGCCCGCCACGCGCGCGGCTGCGCCCATCACCGAGCCGAATCCGCCGCAGATCGCTCTCCCCCACGAACCGCAAGTAGCGAACCCGGCCAGTGGCGGGCAGACCGAGGCAACGGGATCGACGGCATCGGCGCCATCGACCCCGACGCCAGCCGGAGCCGTCACCGATCCGGCAGGCGCCCAGTCGCCTCCACCGGTCGATCAGACGACGATTCTCGTAGTAGAGGACAATGCCGACATGCGCGCTTTCGTGCGGTCGATCCTCGAACCCCAATACCGCGTCCTGGAAGCGGTCGACGGAGAGGACGGATTGCGGCAGGCACGGGCCGAACTGCCTGACCTGATCCTTTCGGACGTGATGATGCCCCGAATGGACGGATTGGCGATGAGTAGGGCGCTGCGCGAAGACGAGGAGACCAACTCGATTCCCGTCGTCCTGCTCACGGCGCGAGCGGGTCAGGACGACCGGGTGGACGGGCTGAAAACGGGCGCCAACGCCTACCTCGTCAAACCCTTCGACGCCAAGGCGCTGCGCCTGCAGATCGGCAACCTGATCGGCCAGCAGCAGCGCCTGCGCGAGCGACTCCGTGCCGAGCCGACCAGCATCCCGGCAGCGACTCCTCCGCCCACTCCGCCGTCGGCGTTCGAGGCGCAAATCGCCGACGTGATCGACCAGCACCTGGACGATCCGCAGTTCTCGGTCGAAGTGCTCGCCGAAGCCATCGGGCTGAGCCGCCAGCAGCTGCACCGGCGGCTCAAGGAGGACGTCGGCGTGACGCCCGTCGCCTACATCCGCGCGCACCGGTTGGAGCGCGCCGCCCAGCTGCTGCGCGACCGGCAGGGCAACGTATCCGAGATCGCGTACGCGGTCGGCTTCAACAGCCTGTCGTACTTCACGCGCTGCTTCGGCGATCACTTCGACCAGACGCCGTCGGCGTTCGCGGCGCGTGAGACCGAGTAGGCGTTCGGAATCGGCTAGGCCCATCTAGCGGTCACGTTTCAAACCCGACGGGTCTTCAAAACCTGTCGGGTTTTTCCGTTTCCCAAGCGGCAAAGCGTGGAAAACAGCCTATCACGACCGATTGCGACATTTGTACAAGGATGCGCGACATCCGTACTACCGCTTGGGGGGCGATTCGGGGTAGCATAGAGTCCAGACCGACCGGGACCATTCGTCTTCTCTTTCATCCGGCCAGGTCGATTGATCACTTGCCATGCCCGACACACCCCGCGAAAACCTGCCCAACCCCAGCGGACCCCGGTCTGCCTCGTCCTACCTCTCCGCCGAGCTAGGTGCGCTGGGCGCCTTCTTGCGGTCGCGCAGTCCGCTAGCTGCCAACCCCACGACCGTTTCCTCGCCCCACACCAGCGACGGCTGGGCCGTCAAGCCACCCGCCCGCGTGCAGATCGAAACCGACCTGGCCAAGCGCGCGAGCAGCGAGGCTGCCTTCCGCACCACGCTGCTCGCCCACCCGACGGCGACGGTCGCACGCGCGCTCGAAGCCTACGACGCGCGCCTGCTCGACAGCGTCACCGTCCACGTCCACGTGGAGACGCCGACCGCCCTCCACATCGTGCTTCCGATGCTCTCCGACGGCGTGAGCGACGAACTCGACGACGCCCTGCTCGACCTCGTCGCAGGCGGCGCTTCGGGTGAGGAGGGCACCCACACCGCCCCCTACCACTGTTGACCGGGCGTGAGCTTCCCCTACTACCAACCCAATCACCAACCCAACCCTCTCATGACCGAGACCCCAACCCGCGCCGCCCTCGAAGCCGAGCTAGCCGAGCGCGCCCACGCCGACGACGCTTTCCGCGCCGAACTACAGGCCGCCCCCACGGCCGTCGTGCGCCGCGAACTTGCCAGCCGTGGCATCACGCTCGCAGACAGCGTCACGATCACGCTCCACGAGGAGACGCCCACCGCGCTCCACCTCGTACTTCCCGAAGACCCAAGCACTGCCAGCGCCGAACTCGACGACGCTGCGCTCGACCTCGTCGCCGGCGGAGATACCGGCGAGAGCTACAGCACATCCGAGATGGACCCGTGCCATTATCTGTAGTCATTCGTGACACCGCGGCGATGCGATTATCGCTGCTGCGCCCGTCTTTCGGACTGACCCTCTTCCGCTACCACCAACCCAACCAACCCCATACTCATGACCGAGACCCCAACGCGCGCTGCTCTCGAAGCCCAGCTCGCCGAACGCGCCCACTCCGACGACGCCTTCCGCGCCGAACTCACCGCCGATCCCACCGCCGTCATCCGCCGCGAACTGCTCGCCCACGGCATCGCGCTACCCGACGACGTGTCAGTGACACTGCATGAAGAGACGCCGACAGCGCTGCATCTCGTGCTACCCGCCGACCCGGCTGCGGAAACGACTGAACTCGACGACGCCGCACTCGACATGGTCGCAGGCGGAGTATCGAACGAGGGATATCCGAACGTCGGAGGAGAGACGAATCACTGCTAGCACCCACGAAATTCAACGCTACGCACTCCAAACCCATACCCATGACCGAGACCCCAACACGCGCCCAACTCGAAGCCGAGCTAGCCGAGCGCGCCCACACCGACACCGCCTTCCGCGCCGAACTGCAAGCCGACCCGACGGCCACCATCCGACGCGAACTGCGCTCCTATGGCATCACACTCGGCGACAGTGTGGCGATCCACCTCCACCAAGAAACGCCAACCAGTCTGCACCTCGTGCTGCCCCCCGATACCAGCACCGTCGACGCTGAACTGGACGACGAGGCACTTGATCTCGTAGCGGGCGGCGATGGCACGGCGCAAGGCACGGAAGGGCATTCGCAGAAATGCATGGACACCTGAGTCGCGCCCAACTCATCAACGACCCCGATCCCCCTTTCCAACTTTCATCCACTCCCAAACCTCAGAACCCATGCCCCAGCCCCCAACCCGCGCCGCCCTCGAAGCCGAGCTTGCCGAGCGCGCCCATGCCGACGACGCCTTCCGCGCCGAACTCACCGCCGATCCGACGGCCACCATCCGACGCGAACTCGCCGCCCACGGCATCGCGCTGCCCGACGACGTGACCGTCACGCTGCACGAAGAGACGCCCAGCAGCCTGCACCTCGTGCTGCCCGCTGACATGACTGCTGCCGAGACCGAACTCGACGACGAAGCTCTTGACATGGTCTCCGGTGGCGTCAGCAAGGGATTCATAGGCGATGTAATAGGGCTATTCGAGCATGCCTCTGCCGCATGCGACACGGCGGAATAGCCCATCCAACACCGACCAATTCGGCTTCAGCGCTCCCGCAGCGCGCGGCTGCTCGAACGCCCTTCCCTTCTCTCGCCGTGCACCCTATACGTCTGCTCACACCTCGACAGTCCGCGTCGTTCGCAGGACTGACGTTTCCGCGCTACCGGCATCTGCTGGGCAAAGACAAGCCCCAACTCGTGGCCGTTGGCGCAGACGTGTTGGGGCAGCCGATAGGGTTGGCGCTGGGGTGGTACAATCCCAAGTCCGAAACCAAGACGGCGCGCGTGTTCTCGGTCAACGTGAACCCGGCCTATCGGCGCAAGGGATTGGGATCGGCGCTGCTGGCCCACCTGGAAAGCGAACTCGCCGAGCGCGGCGCCGAGCGGGTTACGGGCGAGTTTCCAGGTGAGCGCGCCGGAACGCTCGCCACCCAACACCTGCTCGTAGCCGGAGGCTGGGCATCGCCCGAGTTGGACCGCGTCGTCTGCATGACCGACCTCGCCACCATCGTCAAGGCGCCGTGGATGCACGACTACACCCTGCCCGACGGCTTCGAGATCTTCGCATGGTCCGATCTGTCCGACGAGGAGGCCGCGCGTGTCGCCAGTTGGGACCACACGCAGGGACGAGAAGGCGAGTGGGACGAGAGCGGCCTCTCGACGGTCCACCGCCCCAAGACGCCGTTCGAGTACAACAGCATGGGTCTGCGAAAGGACGGCGAGGTCGTCGGCTGGATGCTGACCGACCGCGTCGCGCCCGACACGCTGCGCTACGACCGCCTCTACGTAAAACACGAACTGCGCACGGCCGGTCTGGGCGTGATGCTGCTCGCCGCCTCGATCTGGGCGAACAACGAAGCCGAAGGGCACCACTCGCCCTCGCGCAAAGGCGTCTGGCAGACGCAGGCCGTCAACCGGCCCATGATCGCCTTTATCAAGCGCCGCATGGCACCTTACCTCACGAGCCTGACCGAAGTCTATTCCGCTAGCAAAGACCTCGCACGCCCCGCTTCACACATTCCGTCCACCTTGCAGGAAGAAGTCGCCTGACCCCAGCTCATCCGAGATCCTCGTCGCCCCACCGGCAGCGTCTGCCCGTCCTGCCGTGCAGCACCTCAACAGGCGACACCGTAGCGGCGCGTCCTCGCGAGAGAAAGCTACCAGCCTGCGCTCGATGCTGCTCGGCAAGCAATCCTGACCAAAGCAAACCAGGTGGAGGGAAGTAGCCTGGAACAGCGTCCATACGGCGCACGGCGCTGTTTCAGACGAAAACGGGCGGTTTGTCCAAAGAAACGAGCGCTTTTTGCTAACCACCCTGGTGTGCATCCGGCTACACTTAAAGCTCAGACTCGCCCTACCTATGCGCTCGACCCTCCTTCTATTCGCCCTCCTCATCGCCGCCTGCGCAGCGCCCAACGCGCAGCCCGATGCTTCCGGTGACGCGCTCACGGACTCACTCTCGGCTCGTCTCGATCCGTCCATGCTGCTCGCTCTGCGTACGGCGCCGGCCGACAGCGTGATGGGCGCGACCGTTCGCGCCAGCGGCGACTTGTCGGACGAGCAGCGCACGCGCGTCGACGCCACCGGCGCAAACGTGCAGACGGTCATCGGCGCGCTGTTCACGATCCGGGCGACGCCCTCTCAAATCCGCGCCGTCGCCGCCTTGCCCTTCGTCGTGCGCGTCGAAGGCGGTCGGTCCTACACGACGCGCTGAACCCTTCTCTTCAACCACTTTCTCATCACACTACCATGCGGTTTCTGCTCTCGCTCGTCTTTCTGCTCTCGCTCGCGCTTCCTCTGTCGGCGCAGCAGTCGCCTGGCGCATCGCTCGACCCGGCGCTCACGCACGCGCTCGGCTCTCCCACGCTGTCCAAATCAGCCGCTCCGCTGCATCTGATCGTCCGCGGAGAACCCGCTGCGATCCGCTCGGCGGTCGAAGCGGCGGGAGGAACGGTCGAAAGCGTCATCGGCGACATCGTGACCGTCCGGCTGCCTTCGTCGGCTGCAGCTCAGGTAGGAGCGGCGCCAGGAATCGCGCAGATGCAGTTGGGAGCGCGCTACACGACGCGCAACGATAGCGCGCGCACTACCGTCGGCGCCCAGTCGGTTCACGCGGGGATGGCGCCGCTGGCCCAAGCGTACACGGGCAAAGGCGTACTCGTCGGCATCATCGACAGCGGCATCGACTTCCGCCACCGCGACTTCCGCGATCCGGCGGACACGAGTAAGAGCCGCATCGCCGCACTGTGGGACCAGACCGCCGCCCAAGCGACGCCGCCCGCCGGGTACAGCTACGGGGAGCTGCTGACGCGCGAGCAGCTGGAGGCCGACCTGACCGGTACGGCTCGCGTCTTCCACACCGATTCGGACGGACACGGCACACACGTCGCAGGGTCGGCGGCAGGCAACGGATCGGCTGTTGGCCGGCACGGAGGCATAGCGCCGGACGCCCAACTGATCGTCGCCGCGATCAACTTCGAGCCCGAGACGCAAGCCGCATTCGCCGCTTCCGTGATCGACGCCGCGGCGTGGATCTTCGCGACTGCCGAACGGATGGAGATGCCGGTCGTCATCAACGCGAGTGTGGGAGCGCACGAAGGACCACATGACGGAAGCTCGCTGGACGCGCTCGCGCTCGACGCACTCGTCGAAGGTGAGCACCCATACGCGCGTGCTATCGTAGCCGCTGGGGGCAATGAAGGAAGCGAGTTCATCCACTGGTCAGCCGCCGATCTGACGAGCGACGCCTCGTGGACGTGGCGCGGAGCCAACGAGGCACGCTACTACCTCACGATTGACGGTGGAACGCTCTCGGACGTATCGCTATCGGTCAGCGCCGACGCCGTCACGTCCTTTTCGACGATCGAGGCTGGAACGCCCATCTCCATCGACCTGGCGGCGCTGGCGGCTAGCGGGCAAACCCGTGAGATCATTTTCGAGGATGCGGACGAGGACGAAGTCGCGTATCTGGAAATCGCAGCAGGCGTGACGCCATCGATGGGATACGACGTCTTGATCATCTGGGAAGACGACGCCGGGCAGAACGACGATGGCTCGTTCGAAGACCTGGAGCTGTTGCGCCTGTCGCTGACCGGAAACGGCTCGACAGTCCACGCCTGGTCCGAAGAGTCGATCTCGCCCGAGCAGCTAGGACTCACGTTAGACGCCGGAGCGGGCTACTCGACCTGGGACAATGCGTACAGCGTCGGCTTGCCCGCCGTCGCGCGTACCGTCATCGCCGTGGGCGCGGCGAACAACATCGGGACCGATGCCTATGCCAAAGGCGACCGAGCCGCGTTCTCTTCGATGGGACCGACGACCGATGGACGGATCAAGCCTGAGATCGTAGCGCCGGGACAGGACGTCGCCTCTTCGCTCTCGTTCGACGCGCGGGGCGCCTATGCCGGGCAAGAATTGGAAGGGGGGCAACACGTCTACCAGAGCGGCACGAGCATGTCGTCGCCCATCACGACCGGGGCCGTCGCGCTCTATATGCAGGCCCACCCCACGGCATCCATCGCGCAGATCCGCGACGCGCTGTTCCAGACGACGGCCAAAGATCTGTTCACCGGCAGCAGCCTGCCCAACAACGAGTGGGGCTACGGCAAACTCGACATCTTCGCCGCATTGTCGACGCAGATCACATCGACCGCCGATCTAGTCCCCACCGGAACGACGCGCCTTGCGGCCCCGGCACCCAACCCGATCCGAACGACGGGACGCATCGTCTACGAAGTCGGTCAACCGGGTGATGCGACGCTCGCGCTCTACGACGCGCTGGGCCGTCGGGTCGCCGTTCTGCTCGACGGACCGCTCGCCGCAGGCACGCACGCTGCCAACCTCGACGCCTCGCCGCTCCCGTCCGGCCTCTACCTGCTGCGCCTGACCACGCAGACTGGCGCGTCGACGCAAGCCGTGACCGTCGTACGCTAGCAAGCCGTAGCGCGAGCGCGAGGCGCCAGCCGGACGTAACCAGACTGAACCTGATGCACCTCTCATGGCTGATTTTCGTCACGTCCAGGATGACGGCTTACAGATGCACATCCACCTCTCGGGCTTGGTGTAAACCGGCGAGAAAGGGTAAAACACGCATTCGGGTGACATTTGTGCAAGCATTCGCTACATATCTACTATCTGGAGGGTCATCGTTCGGTTAGACTTCCCATTCGCCCTCAGGTGACCAACCGTCCGACTCCTTGATGCTCCATACCGGCCCACCGCTCAGGCACGGAGTTGCTACGCCCGCTCTGCGGACACGCCTCGTCGCGAGCGGCCTGGCCCTGAACAAGGCGTGTCAGAATGATGCGGATTCATTTTTTCCTGCGTACCTGAGCCGTTTCCTCGTCTGCTTCATCCTGCTGCTCGCCCCGACCGCGTCGGCGCAGCAGGCACCGGACATGACCGCAGAGCGGGGCCGTCCCTTCATCCGCAACTTCGGTCCACTCGAGTACGGCGGAAGCGCTGCCGTCTGGACCATCGCGCAGGACACGTCGGGCGTGATCTACGTGGGCGATCAGGAGGGTGTGCTGACATACGACGGCGCTCGGTGGACTCGGCTCGACGCGCCCCAGGCCCGCTCGCTCGCCGTGAGCGACGAGGGGGTCGTGTATATCGGTTCGGAAAACGACTTGGGCTATCTCGAACCCGACTCGCTCGGCCAGTTGCGCTTCACGTCGCTGCTCCCCACCCTCACCGACGAGCAGCGCGAGATCGGATACGTCTTCTCGGTCGCGCCCTCACGCGAAGGCGTCTACTTCCAGTCTACCGAGCGCCTTATCCGCTGGCACCCGGATGGCACCACGCAGGTGTGGGAGCGCGGCGACGGGGAAGGTTTCTACAACATGTGGCGAATCCGAGGCGTTCTGTACGTGCTGCAAGGCGACCAGTTGATGCACGTGGAGGGCGACAGCCTTCGAACGCTTCCGGGCATTCCATCGGGCATGAGAAGAACGCTAGGCGCCGTTCCGTACGGAGACGACCACCTGCTGTTGTACACGGACGCCGGGCCTTTCGTCTACGATGGAGTCAAGACGACACTCCTGCCCCTCACGCCCGACGACTACGTCACCCGCAACCAACCGTACCACGCCTCCCGGTTGCCAGACGGCACGTTCGTGGTGGGTACGACCCAGGCCGGGTTGATCCGCCACGACGCGCAAGGACGCATCCTTCAGGTGATCGACCGAGACGGAGGGCTGAACAGCGACAACGTATACCATACATTCGTAGACCGCGCCGGCGGACTGTGGGCGGCGCTGGACAACGGCCTCTCCCACGTCGAGGTGCTGGGTCCACTGACCGTGTTCGGAGACGATGAGGGGCTGCCCGGTGAACTCGACGACGTCACCCGCCGTGGCGATGCACTGTACGCCACGACCGGACGCGGCGCCTACCGCCTGAGTCCGCGCAGTCCAGGCCGTTTGCGTGCGGCATTCGAGCGAGTCGAGGGTGTCACAGCGCAGAGTTTTAGTATGGAGGGCCACGCTAGCGGCCTGCTCGTTGGAACCGTCGGTGGGCTCCATCTGGTGCGTGGACTGCGCAGCTCGCTCCTGTCCGAATCTCCTGATCTCCGCCTACACCTTGCGTCGAACGACAGCAATCTCTTGTTCATCGGAGGCGTGGGCTCTCCTTCGGGCCTGTCGCGCAGGCGGTACGATCCTGTGCGAGGCCGCTGGGGTGCGCCGGAGTCCATCGACGGCTCGGCGGAGTTCGCGTGGGGTCTCGAAGAGGGAGAGGGCGCACTCTGGAACGCGCTCCGGTCGATAGAGGGCCTTGCCCGCGTACGCGCGTTCGGCGGGCCGATAGACAGCGTCCGGGTCGATCTGTTCGATGACGACGACGGGCTTCCCCCGGGGCGCATCCAGATGCTCCGACTCAACGGGGACTTCTTCGCCTACGCGTCGGACAGCCTGTTCCGGTTCGACGCGGCCTCCGAGCGCTTCGTATACGAAGACACCTTCGACGGCGTCATCCCAGAGGGCGTGACAGCGCTCACGACGACGTTTCAGACTGTCGGAGGAGATGCTTGGAGCACCACCCGGCAGGGCGGCGATCCGTCGACGCTGGGCGTGATGCGGTTTCGCACGCAGACGGACGGCACCTTGCGCGAGGACACCCCGATCGCGCTCCGACGCCTTCCGCCCACTACCATCTGGAAGTTCTACGGCGAGCAACTGGACACCGATGCGCCCGTCCTGTGGATGGGCGCTGACAACGGACTGTACCGCTACGAGATGGACCGTCCGTTCGAACCCGTGCCTGCCACGCCGCTCGTGCGACGCGTCAGCTTGAATGACTCGCTGCTCTTTGGTGGAACCGAAACCGCAGACTACCGGAAACCCAGACTCGGCTACTCACGCCAATCGCTGCGCCTGACCTACGCACTGCCCACCTACGACGCCTCCGACCGCACGCGCTACCAGGTTCGGCTGGTGGGCTACGACGACGCGTGGAGCGCGTGGACCGATGAGACGCAAAAGGACTACACCAACCTGAGCGAGGGCGACTACGCGTTCCAGGTGCGCGCGCGCGACGTGTACGGGCAGGAGACCACGTCCGAACCGTTCGCCTTCACCGTCCTGCCGCCGTGGTACCGTACGTTGTGGGCGTACCTCGCCTACACGCTGCTCGCCATCGGATTGGTATACGCCGCCGCGCGTGCGTGGGGTTGGCGACTGGAGCAGAAGAACAGGCAACTCGAAGTCATCGTCGCCGAGCGCACGCAGGAGGTACGAGAGCAGGCGAGTGAGATCGAGCAGAAGAACGTCGAGAACGAACGCCTGCTGCTCAATATCCTGCCCGGTCCCATCGCGACGCGCCTCAAAGCCAGCGACGAACCCATCGCCGACGCCTTCGCCGACGTTACCGTGCTCTTCGCTGACCTGGTCGGCTTCACCGTCCTCTCGCAGCAGGTCACGGCGGATGAACTCGTCGGCCTGCTCAACGACCTGTTCTCGAGCTTCGACGCGCTCTCGCAGCAGCACGGCGTCGAGAAGATCAAGACCATCGGCGACGCCTACATGGCCGTCTGCGGACTGCCCGAAGAGCGCCCCGATCACGCCCAGGTCATGGCCGGAATGGCGCTCGACATGATGAAAGCGCTCGACGCCTTCAACGAAGAGCACCAGACCGACCTGCGCCTGCGCGTCGGCCTCAACACCGGCCCGGCGGTCGCGGGCGTGATCGGGACGCACAAGTTCATCTACGACCTCTGGGGCGACGCCGTCAACAC
>JAULKR010133303.1:81015-104182 GCA_032356305.1 Prasiola linearis | reverse complement strand
GGCTCTAAATGCTTTAAGATGGGTGCCAGGCGCACCCATTTTTTTACATCGAAACTCCGAACAAACTCCGAAATCGACAATAGCTAAACCCCTAAAAACACAGTCACTCTGGGATTGACCACCCCCTCTCTCCGGAAATCCTACTAGAGGTGGTGGTCAATCCCAGAGTGACTGTGTGGTGAGGGGTAAGGCAGATGGGAGAGGTTAGAGTTGTAGAAAAAAAATGGGTGCTGGTGGTGTTTATTGGGGGGAGGCGCGCGCTTGCCGAGACATGTTCTCATTCCGTTTGAATAGCTCGATCTCATCTTAAAGACTGAAATCAACCTATTCATGTACGCCCTTCAAACGTCTCGGTAAGCGCGCGCGGCCGACCGGCGGCGTTTTAGCTGAACTAAAACTGCCGGTCGGGTGCCAAGACTTGGCGCCTTTGCTGTCTTTCATAAAAGTACCAATCCGTTACTTTGAGCAACCGGCCAATGCCTGCTGGCATTACCTCGGTTACTTACTCGAACTCAGTTCAAAAAACGCACTGAGACTTCTGGCAGCTGGGCGGCTAAAAGCCTCCACACCTGCCTACTTTCTACGAGACAGGTTCTAGAGCAAAAATTGACGTAAACTTCTCGGCCTAAAGGCCTCGGTAGTTTGCTAATCGGATGAAAACCTTCTTTTACAAATCCGAATTATCGTCTGAGATTTTGAAACGAAATGGGAAAAAACAGATCGATTTTGAGCTTTGTAATCAAAAGGTTTTTATAAAGTTTGATGGCTCTTACACGTCCAAAAACTTTGACGAATAGGTAGCAAAAAAGGAATGCTTTCTGACCCGAAGCCCTTCATGACTCTTGACACTTGGCGCGCAGCATTAGGGTTCCGTAGCGGGGTTGGGTTTGTGCCACATTCACTCCAAGAATGAGATCAAAAGTTTTTCTATCTCCCCATATTTTCTGAGCGTACTTGGAACTTTTTTGTAACCCTTCCCCGAACGAATTCCCTTTGTAAGCTTACAAAAAGTCCACTACAAGAAGCCCATGTGCTACTCCACACTTTTTAAATCCTCATGGAAGAAAATGGAACGGTCGTTTGAAATTTCAAACGCCGAATCATTCTCTACAAAAGAGCCAAAAAGGGTGTTCCCGCGACAACTTAATCCGGTTTTGGTTGGAAGCAGTGAGGGCAGTAAAATTGTAGACATGACGTTCTCTTTGGTACCAAGTTGGTCCAAGACTCAGACCGTTAAGTGGGCGACCTACAACGCCAGGTTGGAGCGAGTTTCTCCAAAATCAGGGCGCCCTGAAAGAATTTACCAGGTCCCCAGTTGGAGAGAATCTTTTGGCCAAAAGCATTGCCTGGTCCCGCTCGATTTGTTCTACGAATCTTGCTCCGATGGAGGCCTTGCTAATGGTTATGAAGTGGCATTTTCTCAAAGATCCGGGCCACTTTTTGCCGCCGGAATTTTTTCAGGCTGGGTCGGCCCGAGTGTCGATCATGCTCCTCTACTTTCATACGCCATCATCACCACCGAGCCGTCACAATTTGTCCAAGACGTCGGGCACGATCGAATGCCCGTTTTTTTAAGTTCAGAAAACGCTCGACGATGGCTTTCCGAAGACTTTGAAACTCCCCTACTCGCTTTTGATTTCTTGAAAGACTCGGAGTTTCACCCAGATTTTGAGTTTGAAAAGGTTCGTAGACTTAAGACCTCCAACAGCTAATTTCCTTAAAAACAATTATGTTACGTAATTTATTTTCCCGAACATTAATCGTAAATAACCGGGATATCTTGAGCTGGTTCAAATCTAAGTATCCGATCGACGAACGTCACAATTCCTAGGCGAAGGTCTTCTCAAGTTTAAAATTTACTGATTACCCGTTGCTTTTCTTTAAACATAGTACAACAATCTGCCTGTGCACTTATTTTAAACTTCACATTCTATGCAGCAAGGAAACACTGATGGCCTCTCAATATTTCTACCAAGATGATTTGAACATTAAGATGAAAACGCTGGCTGAGGTCCTTGGAATAACCGTTCAGGGATTGACCCAGTATCTTGCAAAAAACTCAATAGGACATACTAAAGGGAAAGGAACTATCTTACGCCCAAGCCTAGTGAGAGAGATAATTTTACACAGAGGTCTGAGTTACCCGAAACTAGTAGTGAATGTTCATAATTCAAAAGGTGGAGTAGGCAAAACCACCCTCACTCACGCCTTAGCCCTCAGAGCTGTACAGCTAGGGTTCAAAGTGCTTGCCATCGATCTTGACCAACAAGCAAATTTGACAAAATCGTTCGGTCACCGTCAGCGAGCTGGGAGCGCTCCTACAATAGAGCACGTACTTTTTGAAGAGTTCGATAAAAATCCGTGCTCACCGGCCGACGCTATCATTGCCAGGCACCAATTTTTAGACTTAATTCCGGCCGATATGTCTTTAGCAAACATAGATACAGTGGCCACCACGCAGGCTCAGTTTGGAGTACCAGAGCTCTTTAGATCTGTGATTGAAAAAATGAAATACAATTACGACCTGATCATTTTTGACTCCCCGCCTGCAAATAACTCTATAACTTTGTCTGCTACCTACAACTCTGACAGGTTACTGATACCCACTGACCCAGATGACGACGCAATTGACGGAATAGCGCAGGTTTTAATGCAGCTCAATATCGCTCAGAAGAAGCATAGTAAGTGCCAACCCAGCATCGTTTTTACAAAGGTCCAACAAAATATAACCGGCGATATCGAAAAGTTTTCCGAAGTGCTTTCGAGGTATCCAGAATTCACTATGAAGACTCTGATACCTTTCACCACAAAATTTAAGGAAAGTAGGTCTAAGTATAAAAATATTTGGCTCTGGAAAGGAAAAGCTAATATTGCCCAGAGTTCTCTTGAAGCCGTCTGTGATGAAACGTTATGTGTCTCTGCGATGTGGGCAGCTAAAAGCCTAAAAGAGAAATATTACGGTGAAGCTGATGCCTAAAAGAAAAACTCTTTCCGCTACCGACATTTTGAAAAAAGCTGAACAAAGAAATATTAAATTCAATAGACCTGTAGACACGGTCGAAGATCACTACGACGTTTTGGGAGAAAAAGAAAAGCGCTTTCTAAACAAGCTAGACAACGAGCAGGAAAAACACGACATCGCTTCTAAGTTGACTGGAGCCCCAATACGGCGAGCGGAGACACACACGGACGTTTCTAAAGGTTCCGCGACTGGCGACGCTGTTAAAGCGGCTACTTCGCCAAAAAGTAGTGACACACGAACTGACACAGTAGTGACACAGTCTAGACACAGTAGTGACACAAAAAATCATACCCCTAAAGAGAAGGTAATTTCAAAAAGTAGTGACACAGTAGTGACACAAATAGCGGCTAAAGACAAAAATCCGCCAACGCTTTCAAAAAGTAGTGACACACGAACTGACACAGTAGTGACACAGTCTAAACACAGTAGTGACACACGAACTGACACAGTAGTGACACAAGATATGCCCTCTAAGAGTGCAGCTTTGGTGAAGGATGAGGGGCAGTTGAGGGAGTGCTTCCTAGGACTTCGAGGCCAAAAATTAAAAGTTGTTTCGTTCATATTTGAGCACTTGATAAAGTGTAACGGCTTTACTCTGATAACAACTTACGATGTTCTTGCTAAATCTTCTGGAATCCCTTTTAAAAGCGTCAAGACAGTAGCCAAAAGACTTCGGGACCGAGACTGCCTGATACAGCTCAAGAGTTTGTCTTATGGGCCTGGCTCTCAAATTCAGATACGCATTAGCCCCTCTTTAAAGGATTTGTTCGTTGAGGTGTTCTACATCAAGCGGCCGCCAATTATTGAGGACTTTCGTAACCAAGAATACAAACACAGTAGTGACACACGAATTGACACAAGGCCCTCCAGTAGTAGTAGTAATAATTATATAACTACTACTAAAACTGGAGCGGCCTCCGAACTTGAAAATCGGCCCAAGAGATCCATGCCCGAAGAGTGGGCAGAGATTCACATTCCGGATTACTTACAAAATCAAAGCTATTCCGAAACCCATATCAAACAAGTCTACGACTCGGTCGTAAAACACGAATACGCTCTGGGTGCGGAGGATGTGCAAAACTCTCTCCACGAAGCCGCGTTTGATCTAGAGAACGGTCACGCTTCAGCTTACAGAGGGGCCATCCCATTTATTCAAGGCATCTTGAGAAAAGGTGAGCCCTATGTGTCGCCACACTTATTAAAAAAAGAACAAGAGCAAATGCTGCTTATTAAAAAAGCAAGAGATGAAAAAGAACTTTTGGAGGCCAGCAAAGTGGATGAAAAAGTAAAATCAAAAGCAGAGGGTTACGTCCAAACTCTCAGTGACGCTGAGAAGCTCGAAATTCAGCCAGAGGGAGCTCTAGCTAAGCTGGGTGACCCTACTTACGAGCTACTGCTTCAAAAGGCCGTAGCGGTCCGTATACGAAGCGGAGAGATTGAAGCTTAAAAAAAAGGCTTATCTAAAAGAAGATAAGCCCAGTCTTTCAGCAGTTGCTACCAACAGCTACTGAAATACACGTAAAAACCACACCACAAAGTATGCTCTAGTGCTGGCTTAAAGTTACGAAACGGGGATTGTGATTGTCACCCCTTTTCTTTTAACAAGGCAGTGCTCAGAGCAGAGACTTACACTTCACCGGAGGAAGTTTATGCAGCACGGAGCCAGGCAACAGACACGTAAGCTAGAAAGACCCTTGGAGCCTGTATGGGCGGACGGGGGAAAAGAAACCCTGCGACTGACCTCCAACCAAAAGAAGATCTTGGATTTCATCTGGTCTAAACAGCAAAGTGAATTCGTAGCCACCTTTGAGGAAATTCTAGAGGAAACCGAAATCAAGCCGGGGAGCTTGAGGACGACTCTTTCAAGGCTTGAGAAAAAAGGTTTTTTCGACAAGGTCACCAAAAAGGGATCTGTGTATTTTTCAGTACACCGGGCCGCCCGGGAAACACAAAACACAAAATTGAAAAACAACTTCAACACACAACTTCGAGCTGTGAAAAAAAACACAAACACAATTGTGTCACCAGAAACACAAAAGCGTCTTAAGGTCTTTGCAGAGGCTAAAAAACACAAGTTAAAAACACGGACACAAAATAAAAAACACAAAATTTTACAGCGCGCGGGACTTGTGTTCGGCCTTGGCCTGAGTTGTGTTCTGACGACGTTTCTTGTGTTTGAGGGACACAAGTTTTTCAAGTCCATTTGTGATTTTAATCCATGGCTGTTGAGTTTCTCGCTTGAGGCGATGCTTGTTTTTTTTGCTTCTTATAACTTTCATGGTCTGGGTTCTAGAATCTTGGCGAAGATCATGCTTGTGGCTGTTTTTGTGTTCTCGGTTGGGAGTTACTCCTATTTCTCCATCGATGAGGGATTAACGAAATACAATGAGGCCAACAAAAGCCAGAGCCTCTCAAATCAAGTCAGCCGTCAAATCACTGAAAAAGAAAACCTCATAGCGAAGTACCAAAAGTCAGGCTGGATCGGAGAGGTGAGAGCACTTTCAAGAGAAAAGCAGATGCTCACAAAGAAACTCTTTTCGCTAACGGATTCCGGGCACTCAGACCCAAAGCTCATCCTAATACTCATGGGGCTAACTTTGGTTTTTAGGTTCCTGGTGCAGGTTTCAAATCTACTGGTGTTCCATGAGATAACTAAGCGCCCTGTGGATTAGGCTCTTAAGATCTCAAACTCCCGGTCCTCATCGTCTTTGTTGTACCCAATAACCTTAATCCCTAGGCCGATACTTTCGGCGTAGTCTATCAGTGTGGACATCGTCAGAGTCGAGACGTCGTCTCTGTTTTCGATCTGTGAAACTTGAGGTTGAGAAAAAGCCTTCAGGTCTGTTTGCTTAAGCCCAGCTTGTTTTCTAAGGTCTGCGAGTTTCATAAACTGAATAATTTTTTTAGCTTTTTTATCAGCTCTGTCCTTGTGTTCTTCAGGCATGATTTGGTCGAGTAAATCCATAATGTCTTTACTATTTTTTTTTGCCATAGTGTTCCTCCAAATATCTTGCATAGATTTTATCAGACCGCGTGAGAAGGTCTTTGTAAAACTTCTGCTGGTTCACGCCCTGCTTTTGGCCACCAGTAAGAAAAACAGCTTTTCTTTTCGGATCAAAAGCGAAGGAAACTCTGAAGACAGAATTCTCAACCGTGAAGCGAAGCTCTTTCATGTTCGGGTACTTGGACCCGTTCAATGTATCCACTTGTGGGCGCCCTAGGCGAGGGCCGTACTCTCTTAGAACCTGTACCTTCACACGAAACTCTTCGAGTGTTTGTGAAGACTGAGCCTTAACCCAATCTTCAAACTCAGGGGCGTAAGTGACGGCCCACTTCTGTTGATCACGAGATGACATAGCTAAATATAACACAAAACTTATATAAGTCAAAGCGTATATTTCCCAAAAAAGAGAGATTGAGCTCCTTTGGGTCTGGGGGGGAAGTCATGGCCCGTTACATAATATTTGCCAAGGAAGAGAGTTAAGAGAGCTGGTTGTATTGAGGGTCGGGAAGGGGCTTGTTTTTACGAGTAATATTGAAAATTTAGCCCTTTTTGGCGTCGCGCGTGAGTTGGAGGTGTCGAAAAATAGCGCCAAATAGCGCCACAATTTTCGTAAATTTTGGTCAAAAAGTCTGGTTTTTTTTCGCTCCATCGAGTTAACATAAATGTAATTATGTTAACTCATTTTCATCGCTTTATTTTTTCGTTTCAAATCTTCCGAATATCGATGGATATGCCTACTTTCGCATTCATTCTTCGAACGCTCTCGCTAGTAGAAATGAGTTTTCTTTGCGAGCATAAGTATGCTTAATTTTTAAGCTTTAAAAGCACTCAAACTTTGCATCCTAATGGGGGGTCATCGGTGGCTGAAATTGACGAATATCTGGAAGAATTCGAAAAAGCTTCAATTGTTGAAGCGCCACCGAAAAGCGGGCAGGCGTTCCTTCAGAAAATTGAAAAAACAAACGGTCTCCTTCTTGAAGAAACGCGGATGATCTCAGCTTGGCTTTATCAAAAGAATCCCAACACTCAGGATGCCTACGAGAGAGATCTTAAGGCTTTCTTTACATTCTTCTACGGGCACTCACTCAAAAAAATTACCACGGCTCACATCGCGGTCTACTTGAAGGAGATTTCTGACGAGAAAAAGACCTCAACCCTTGCCAGGACGAAGTCTTCTATCTCATCCCTCTTCAAATACCTGGTGAAGATCCGATACCTGGACGTAAATCCTGCCGATCACTTAGATGCGATAAAAGTTCCTGACCAAACTCAGTACCGAGTGCTCGATCACGAAGAAATCAAGCGCATGGTGGAGCTAGAACCAAGTTTTAGAAACCAAACCATAATCCGTCTATTATATAAGACAGGCCTTAGGGTGTCGGAGCTCTGTAGTTTGAAGTTCTCAAGCCTTCGGAGAAGAGACAAAAAGTTCTTCCTCATCGTGCTCGGCAAAGGAAACAAAACCCGGACTGTTCAAATCGATCAAAAAAGTTATGATGACCTTCAAAGTCTTCAGGAAGAAGAGTGGCGAGGAGCTTGTCCCAACCAACCTTCAGGGCCGGAGGCCCATATTTTTTCTTCCCCTCGATCTCTAAAAGGGCTGTCTCGGCATGCGGTCACAAAAATGATCAAGGAATCCGCAAGGCGGGCAGGGGTTAGTGAAAAAGCCTCCCCTCACTGGATGCGGCATTCTCATGCCACCAAGGCCCTTGAATTGGGTGAAGATTTGCGGGTGATTCAATCAACACTCGGGCATGAGTCGATCGCGACCACCACGAAATACGCCAAAGTGTTTCCCGGAAAAAGCAGTGGGAATAAAATTGATATTTAGACCTGAATTTTTTGTATTGCTCTAGAAGGAGTTTCCGTTGATCACCCCCCTAACCCACTTTTCGGGGGGCCATCCTTTCAGCCTCTGGCTGACCTTCTTCTTCTCTAAAAAATTACGCTATGAACACGGAAGCTCCCAACGAGGGTCTGAAAACGGTCCATCGTATTGAAATGAGACTCAGGTCTACAGGGGCATCAATTGAAAAAATAACTTTGACGAACTGCGACCATGTGTTAGTATTACCTAGTAGGAGTTATCGCTTTGCAGAGAGTCTTCATCCAGGCCGTTTCATTTAAAAAATCTCTTCACGCTTTCGATAAAGATGGGTCTCTCTTATTGCAAATTGAAGGTGACATCCTGAGAAACCCACGGGGAGGCGATGTTTTTCCCGGCCTTGTGGGCATTCGAAAGCTGCGAATCGCCGCCGTGGCTGAAAAAAGAGGAAAGCGCGGGAGCTATAGAGTTTTATTTCTGGATTTGCCAGACGTTGAACACACCCACCTGCTCTACATTTACAAAAAAGGAGACAGCGAAGATATTTCTCCAGAAGGTAAAAAGCGTATGCGCCAACTCGTACAACAAATTAAGGAGACTAGTCATGGCAAAAAGTAAATTGGAAGATGCTCTTATGGCGGGCCTTGAAGATGCTTTGTCCTTCGAAAAGGGAAGAAAGAAATTAACCACATCAAAGAGAAGGCTCCCCAAGCCGGCCCCCGAATTTAACAAGCGCAGTGTTCGTAAACTCAGAAATGATTTTGACCTGACTCAAGATGAATTGGCGGCATATTTAAACGTCAAGGTTACAACTGTGCGCTCCTGGGAGCAAGGTTTGCGTGAGCCAGGAAGTGCAAACAACAGGCTTTTGCAATTGTTTAAAAATTTTCCAGAGCTGATCGACCGCCTCGCCAACTAGTAATTTTTGTGACATTCCGCAGTTGAACTCAAAAAATCAAATTTAAGCAAAAATTCTGGTAGAATCTCAAAGACCACAAATTCAATAATCTCGCATTCCGCTGTTGAACTCTAATTTTTGGGCATCAAAATTTTAGAAAAATGATTCTTGGAACGCCAGCGGACGATCTTCCTTTTCCCATCCGGATCTTCAACTCGAAATTCCGGCAAGACCCTGCTGCAATTAGAGTTTTCGGCGAACCGGTGCCTCTCTCTTCAAAACCGATTTCAAAAAGTTGGTCATAAAGTATAATTTCAATTTAGAAAAATCACGGGAAGCCGTAGATCTTAAGTGCCGTCTCTCCGAAGCAGCAAATTATGGTCTTCTGTGCCATTTCTATTCCGTGAAACTGTTCAACGACCTTGTCTTTTATTTTAATTCGGATCTTCACGACCCTCTCCATAAGCTGGAACGCCCACTTGAGTGTAGGCTCGTCAGTTGGCTTTCCAAGCTGGTTCGGTACCGTTTCATTTTTCATCAAGAGCTCTTCCCTGAGCAGAAGCTGTCCCAGGTTGTTGATGAAAAGCGAGAGCGCCATCACGGACATCAGAGCGTCTATCCGCTCGATTTTCTTCAAAAAAATCTTATTGAGCTTGAACGTGGAGTCTTTGATGAACCTGAAGCAGGCCTCCATGTTGCTTGTCTGGCCCCCGTAGAGGCCTATGACTTCATCAGCACTGAGCTCTGGGTCAAAGTTATTGGTGGCGATGATGAAGCGACCCTTTTTGTTCCGGAGCTTCTTGAGTTTCGTTTTGTTTTCGTCAAAAAAAACCCAGCACCGGATACCGATTTGGACCGATTTTTTCTTGCCGCGTCTCTTTTTGTAAACTCCGGTTGGTTAATTTCTAAATTTGAAATGCGGATGCTGGCTCTTGAGCCTTTGGAACTCCAGCCGCATAGCCTCGGAGGTCTTAAAGACTCTCTTGTTGAGTTTTGTGACCTTCTTTTCTATAGCTTCTTCTTCCTTTTTCAGCCGCCTATCAAGAGTGGCCATCTCCTTAAACTTGCTCGCCCTGTGGGTGACGATGATCCAGCGCTGGCGCTTGCCGCCATATTTTCCAGATTCTTCTTTAAACTTCAGTCCACCCTCAAGTTCAAGCCAAGTGCCAGTCTCATCAGCTTCAACGAACTTCCTCGCTTGTTTGATAGATTCAGGGACTCTTGTTATCCATTTACCGCTGATCGATTTGCTGAGTAGGAATTTCTTTGAGTACAACGCAGAGTCGGCAATCATTGTCGTATTGCTGGGTGCGCCAACCTCGCGGAAATACTTTTGGACACTGGCGATCGAAGACTGAAAGATCTCTCTGTCGCTTTCACTGCCGGTGTAAGTTTCAGACCAAAAAGGTAGACCACTGTCCGTCGTCATCAAAAGCTGAACCAGTTGAGGAAGATCTTTTCGTCCCTTTGAGTGCCCAAAGCAGACTTTAAGATCATTATTTTTATCGTATTTTCGACCGTAAAGAGAGTGGCTGGTCGAATCCATTCTGATGAACTTCGACATAAGGTTGTTTTCTAAGAGAGTTGTGACGGCGACGTCAGTAAAAAACTTCTGAGAGCCATAAGTATGGATCGCATCAAGAGCTTTTCCTAGGACATGGTAATTTATATTCTTGGCTTCAATGCCAACACCGACTAAGTCATCGACGGGTGTTCCTTTAAAAAAGCTCGTCGCGGAGTATAGGCGCTTTCTTGAAAAACCTAGGCCTAAGTACACCATGGGTTGGATGGCTTGAGCGTGAGTGATTTTCTGATTGTTTGATCTCTTTGGCAGGAGAGTGTCGATTTTCTCGGAAATGCAAAAAGTATCAAAGATCGATGCTATGAGGCCTAGGTAGCCGATATGCTCGACTTCTGACTTAGGATGATCGTCCATGACTTCTCCGTTTTTGAAATTGTTAGCTCTCAGATTCTACCAGAATTTTGCTTAAATTCGATTTTTTGAGTTCAACTGCGAAATATGAGGAGTTTCTACTCGTCGGATCGATTTTTTTAGATTCTTTAGGTCAAAATTTTGATCTCAACTGCCGAAGACCACACTATGCTTCGAGAATCTAGTGGTGGCTCTGGACGCATTTTGAACCTGTGGAGACATTGCGGTCTAATAATACTAGGTAATCGCTACCGTCTTGCTCAGAGGTCCAGCCAAAAAGTTTCGTATGAATTTTGCGGACAATGATAAATAACTTTTAGTTTAGCTGGTGACCTGATAAACTAGGATCTAAACCAAAAACCTCGGAGAGAGATCTTAAGGAGTAGAGAATGCTAAAAGCTCTGTGTTTGAAGATAGCAGGGACTCTCGTATTGCTACCACTAGTTTTCGGGTGCGAGACGACTCGGCACCAGGATTCTGCGAATTCGCCGCGGAGGCTAGCCGGAAACAGCGCTTCGAACCGGGCGAAAGAGGGTACGAGGTCACCGTCCGAATCTTTAGATGGTCCAGGGCTCCCGGTGGTGATCGTCACGCAGGAGGATGGTGTCTCGTGCGGAAAGCAGAGAGAGCCACTCAAGAGCATATTGCTGCGAAAGTCGGAATGGAATACGGCCTCCGGTGACCGTAAAAATTCAATTGAGATTTTCTGGAATAGGGTCAACAGTACTTCTTCTCCCAACATCAGTCATTACCGGATAGTGTTGGCTAAAGCGGAAGAGGTAGACTCGGAGCGGAGCTGGGTGAGTCGGCGGATATTTGAACCTTCTTTTAAGGTCGACGAATTCAATAAGGGCTCCTATTCAAAGCTGTTGCCCAATATTCCTAGCGATGATCGACCATTGTTTCACTTAATTGATTTACAGGACGGGGCCTCCCTAACAATTAGAATCTATGCGTTCTCTGATATCGATCCAGAGACTGGGAAGAAAGTCTCTTATGGAGATTTTCCGGTTCTAGGGAAAGATGGCCGACAACTGTATCGACAATTTAATTATGAAATTCCCGCAATTTCTCCCAGCGAAAAGAAAAGGAGGGGCGCCGGTGTTCGAACTTTGTCCGGTTTCTGCCAAGATTAGCGGGGTTTACTGCTCAGTCTTAAATGTCGAGAACCACGGAGGCACGGAGGCACGGAGGCACGGAGCTCGGCGCGTGCGAGGGTCTAGTATAGACTGAACCTCTCTTCCGCCTGGTTTCCCGCACAGGCGGGACATCAGCATAAAATTGCATGGATTCGGTCGATATAAAGTGGTCTTCGGCAGTTGAGATCAAAATTTTGATCTAAAGAATCTAAAAAAATCGATACGACGAGTAGAAACCCGATGATTTTCTGAGAAGCCGAAAAAATCTAATGTCTTTTTTTTAAAACTCTTTGATTGGACCGAATTTGGCGCGAACCGGTGCCTCACTTTTTAAAATTCAATTTCAAAAAGTTCCAGGGAATATGCAATTTCAATATTTAGGGATCACGGGAATCCGTAGATCTTTAGGGCCACTTCACCGAAGCAAGAAATAATAGTCTTCTGAGCCTGGAGACGCGCACGCAATTGACCGACCCTCGCGCATGGGATTGACTGACCCCCGCGCATCGTATTGACCGACCGGCACGCATGGAATTGACCGACCCCCGCGCATCCAATTGACCGAGGCGGGCTAGGACTTGCGTTAGCAATGACTCTTGGCAACATACCTTTTTTTAACGGAAAGGGTTGTTGGAACCATGGGAAGAGTCAAAATGATAAGTTCGAGATATCGGCGAATAAGGGCAAAGGTTGAAGCCGCAGTCCCAGTCGTCAGAATTGCAGGTCTGGAGAGCTTTTCTGAAAGAATAGTTCGACAGATTCGCGACGGAGAGATGCCGGACCAGCAACGGTGGCAAGGTCCGTTGAACCACCGCCATGATCCGACGAATTAGTCTGGGACGACATTTATAAAGATGTTGTCGAAGGTGGCCACTGTCTTTCCGACATTTGGGTGGAAAAGAATCCTGGCGTCAGCTGTAGTCAGTTCCGTAGGTATTTTAACCAACGGTATCCACTTTTGAAAAAGAAGATCAGTACGCCAAGGATATTTGAACCTGGCGAACGCGTCGAGGTTGATTTTTCCGGAAAAAAAGCGGCCTGGATAGACGTCGAAACTGGAGAAATCTCCGAGCTTGAAATCTTCATTTGAGCCTTGGGCCATAGTCAGAAAGTGTTTGCCTGTGGCGTGAAGTCCCAAAAAAATGAAGACTTTATCGATTGCCATAACAAGATGTTTTCATTTTATGGTGGCGTCCCCCGGATCATCGTTCCTGACAACTTAAAATCAGGAGTGACGAAGGTGGACCTGTACGATCCGAAAATCAATGAAGCTTATGAAGACATGGCGACCCACAAAGATGTCCGGTCGATACCGGACGTTTCCTTACTAGAAAATAAGATTTTTAAAAAAAAACACCCAAAAGACACGTTGGACCAGAGCTACTTCTGCGCGTCTTTTTGCCCTTATGAAAAAAGGCTGCGCGACTTACAACTTTCACTGTCATCCTATAGCAATGCTTGGCTCTCGAAGTTCCAAGCTCAAAAACGCGTTCCACTCGAGGTTTCTGGGCCACGGCATGCTTTAGCTGTACAGCTAGAGCATGTGGCCGTCCTTCACTTTAAACTCGAGAAATCGTTATTTTAGGTCTCATATCCTCGAAATTCACCGATGGCCCCGACTCTTACCGACTCTCACGCCTGAGAAAAAATATCTCATTTCGCCCTTTTTCCCTAAAAGATATTTTTGCGCTGCTTTATTTCATGGTCGTCTTTAATCAGTTTTTCTCAGCAATTTTTAATAAATACAGCTCTACTTCTATAGACCCAAAAAACGATTATTTTACATTTTTTACTGGCTCCGGAGAGCCTCTTTGAATTTCTGCGTTTTCAGTAAGGAAACGTCCCGCATCGGCGGGACATCTATCCTTAGGTACAGACCAAGGATCGACAAAAGGTATCTGATAGACAACGGCCAGCTTACTGAGCTGCAGGCTTCAGGTACTGTATTCACTGGGTGGCTCTGGACCGATTTTTCATTTTTCTTTGGAAGAGAGTGTGGATTCGCTGGGTCGGTCTTTCTAAAGTTTCCTCTGCCAGATTAGCGGACTCTATGCCCGCTCGTGTGGATCTGTCAGCAATGTCCCTAAGTTCTCGATTCGAGAATCGGCATCAAGCTGTCTAAATTCTCGTGGCCGGATGGTAGTCTTTGACAGACTGCGACGCTCGATTTTGAGACTATAGCTTCCAAGTCATCGAAGACTGTAGTTCAAAAGCTCTGGCACAGCACCTGCATCCTCTTAAAGCATCAGTCTCAAATAGACTTTAGCTTTGGGGGCAAGAGTGAAAAATTATATCCGTATCGTTTCAGCAATCTTATTTAGTGGACTTGTCCTGGTTGTCTTCCAGAATTGTGGATCCTTGGAATCAAGCTCTAATGAATCCCAAGCTGCGAACCTCAGAGAAATGAGTTTTACTTTCCAGAGAGATAATGGTGAGAAGGTTCAGCAGGACCTACTGGTTGAAGAGCGCGACGGTCTTTTGGTTCTTGGTGGAGATATGGTGATGTCCGATTTGGATGTGAACGGTGACGACAACGATTTTTCGACGTCGTTGGTTCAGTACAATGGTTTGAAGTGGCCAGACGGCAAGGTTCCTTTTTATATCGATAAAAAAACTGTCAGTGAGACTCACGCAGCCTCCATTCGAGGTCAGGTGGATCGCTTCAACAGTATCATGGAGAAAAACGAAATTGCTGTGGAATTTATTGAGGATCCGGGCGGAGTCAATAAGTACGCACTTTGGTTTATAGAATACAAGGCTCCTGAAGGCGTTTGCGGGCAGGCCACACTGGGTTACCGGAAAAACCAATCTACAGGGATTTGGCTGAGCCCCAACTGCATTACGGAGCGCACAATTCACCACGAAATGCTTCACACTCTCGGCGTCAGCCACGAGCACCAACGGCCAGACAGGGATCGTTACATAGATGTGGACCCTTCACAGGCGTCCACGAACATGCAGATCTGGTATCAAATATTTGAGAATCCTCAACAGGCGAAGACCTACGGGGCCTACGATATCAACTCGATTATGCACTATTATGTTGGTAGTGCTATAATTAAGCATAAAGCTGGAGGGCCTGTTCAGACAAACCGTACGAAGCTCTCAAGTGGAGATATTTCTGGACTCAAACGAATGTACCCCATTGGGAGCTCGGCGTCCAAATTGCCAACTCGAAACTTGGCTAGCTCTCCGGAAGACGGATCATTAAGTGGTATCGACGGTCAGTATGCACTCAACAATGATGGCGTCGTCCTCCAACGCAAAGATGATTCAAAGGCTTGCAAATCCAGTAGCCCCAATGGAGTTAAGCGTGTGAGTGATGATTCTGGTCATAAAGTGAACTTCGATAAACTTAGAGCCAAATGGGATGGCATCGAGCGCTGCTAATCTCCTGAAGTATTCTAAACTCAGGTTTTCAGGTAGGCCCTTGTATAAAGCCTGACTTACAGAGTCTTCAAGAGAAGACTCTCGATTAGGATTCGCCCCAACAGGTGCAAGCTGAAGCCCTTCGCACTTGCTCAGGAAGCCTAGAATCTGTCAGTACGAATCCGTGACACGCCATTAAGCGAGAGCGACTGGTGGTTCGGCGCCGTGGAGATCCACGGATACCATTTTGGACACACCTTTTTCTTCCATGGTGACACCGTAAAGTTTTTCGGCGATTTCCATAGTGAACTTGTTGTGGGTGACCACGATGATTTGTGAGCGCTTCGCCATCTCGCGAACCAGGTCGTTGAATCGCATCACGTTAGCATCATCCAAAGGTGCATCGACCTCATCCAGCAGACAGTACGGCGAAGGCTTCACGAGGAAGATCGAAAAGATCAACGACACTGCGGTCAGAGCTTTTTCTCCACCCGAGAGCAAAGACACGGACTGGAGCTTTTTACCCGGAGGCTTGGAGACGATGTCGATTCCTAGCTCATCTTTTTCAGGATCTTCGATAAGAATCAAACGGGCTTCACCACCACCAAAGAGAACAGGAAACACGCGCTGAAAGCGGGAGTTCACGGCCTCGAACGTCTCTCGAAAGCGTTTAGAGCAGATTCGGTTAATCCTGTCGATCACCTTGCCCAATTGGTCTTTGGCATCGATCAGATCATCATATTGCTTTTTCAAAAATTCGTAGCGGTCCACGAGTTCGTCGTATTCTTCGATGGCAGAGAGATTCACCTCACCGATGCGACCGATCCGTTCTTTTAGGACTTTCAATTGTTTGCCAGAGTCTTCAAGGCTGCCCTCTTTCACAGCAATATCAGCAGCGACTTCGGAAAGCTCTTTCAGATACTTTTCGCGAATTTGCTCGACCAAGTTATCTTGCTTCATCCGAGACTGCTCAAGAATCAACTGGGATTCGTTCATAATGGTCTGCATCTGGCTTTTTTGCGCCAATTGACCAGAGATGGACTCTTGGAGTTCGTAGGTCTCTTTTTGTTCCCGCTCGAATTCATCGCGCATAGTGGCGAGCTGCTTTTCTTGCGCTTCCACTTTTTGAATCAGGAGTTCAAGTTCCACTTTTTTCTGTTCCATCTCAACCTGATTTTCGGTCATGAACTGGACATTCTTAGTTTCCTCGGCACCCATCTTTTCCATTTGCGAACGCACGTCGGCTAAGGCTTGGCCCAAGCGACTGTGCTCGGCTTCCACCCCTAGCTTCTCTTGCTGGCGTTTGGCGGTCTCGACTTGAAGTCGTGTCACTTCGCTTTGAAGGTCTTCGATTCCTAACTTTTCACCGTCAAGGCTACTACCAAGCTCTTCGATACGAGCTTCCAAGGTCTCTTTCTTCTCTACCAATTCTGCAAGATGAGTCTTCAAATTTTCGAGATCTGCTTTTTTTGTATTCAGACGCTCATCTTGAGAGTCTAAATCCTTCTCGTGAGACTCTTGGGTTCTACGGGCCTTGTCAGACTCCGCTTCGGCTCGCTCCAAATCCTTTTTCAGGCCGGCCACGAGAATCTCTTTTTCTGTTTTATCTTTTTGCGCCCGCTCTAAATCCTCTGTCATTTGCTCGACCTGCGCTTCAAGCTTTTTAAAGGCCGCTGTCGCAAGGGCGAGTTTACCGGACCATTCTTCTTTGGCCAATTGCAGTTCACGGATTTCTCTTTGCCGTTGTAAAAGCCCAGAATGCGCGTCTTCAGCAAAACCACCGGAAAGAACGCCATCTTTTGTCAAGACGTCCCCCTCTTGAGTTACAAACGTCCACGCTGGAAATTGGCTTGAGAGCTCGACCCCATTGTGGATCGATTCCACCACAACGACGTTGTCCACTAAGCTCTGCAGACTCCCCCGGAAGGGCTCGGCGACTTGAACAACATCTTGTAAAAAACATTTTACACCGCGAGCACTCTTTAAGAGGCCAGACTCGGACCCATCAACAGTCTCCATGGCGCCTTGAGCGGAATAAAAAGTAGAGCGTCCTGATTTTTGTTCTTTAAGGTAATCTACGGCTTTCACTGATTCCCTTGCATCAGAGCTCAAAAGCATTTGCATCTTCGGACCTAAGGTCGCTTCCAAAGCCACTTCGTAATCCTCTTGGACTTGAACGATATCGGCTAGAGGTTTAAAGACCTGACGCTCTTCCTTTTCGCTTTCGGGTACGCCAGAGAGTTTTTCGGACTGCCAAGACATCACAGATTTTGTACCCGCTTGAAAACCTTCGAGGTTGTCGCGCATGTTTTCGAGCCCGTACAGTCTTGAGGTCACTTCATTAAGCTTATCTTTATATTCATCCACTTGCCCAGACTTCTCAGACAACTGTCCTACTAAAAGATCACGATTGGAAACGAAGGTTTCCACGTCGTTCATGATCTCTAACTGCATCTGGCGCTCTTTTTCGAAGGCCTGGTGGATCTGGTTTTGGTTTTTTTCCAAGACTTCTTTTTCAGACTCAAGCTCTAATAAGGCCTCTTTAGCCCCACTGTATTTTTCTTCCAGTTCCGCAATGCTCTCTTCGGAAGACTGAAATTTAGAGCGGACCTGAGTCTCTGCTCCGGTTGCGGTAAGAAGGCCGCGGCGCTTTTCGCTGAGCTCGTCGTCCCATGCCTGGATCCGCTCGCGCTTTTGCTCATAGATTTCTTTTTGATCGCCGTAAGTGCGCGACAAAGAGCTTTCGGTTTCTGTAACGTCTTTCAAACGTTCCTGAGTTTTGTTGAAATCGTCCAAAAGAGCCTGTTCGCGAACTTGATTCTCTTGAAAGATTGAACCCGCCATTTCTTTACTTCTTTTGGCCTGCTCGATTTCAAATTTCAGTTCCTGCAGCAGACCCTCGCGCTCGCGCACGCCCTGCTGATTCCCTTGAAGCTCCGCACGGAACTCTTCGATACTTTTCTCTTTTTCCAATGTGAACTGTCTCAACTCTGCCAATTTAGACTCAACAGAACCAAGCCCTGAGGAGGCTTCAGCCTCTTGCGCCTGGGCACTGTCGAAGTTGGCCTGGGCCGAGTCTGTTTTTTCTTTGAGGTCGACAAATTCTTTAGAACTCACCCAAAGATCGATCTCTTCGATTTCGTTTTTAAGATTGCGGTAGCGCTCGGCCCTCTGGGCTTGGCGCTGAAGGCTGTCCAGCTGACGCTTGAGTTCGCCAATGATGTCTTGAAGGCGAATGAGGTTCGCCTCTGTGGCTTTCAGCTTCCGTTGCGATTCGCGCTTACGAGCTTTAAACTTTGTAATCCCGGCGGCCTCTTCGATCAAAGACCGACGGTCTTCCGGCTTGGCCGTTACGATTTTCCCAATGGCTCCCTGCTCGATAATACTAAAACCTTTAGATCCAGCACCCGTATCCATAAAGACTTCTTGGATGTCACGCAGGCGTGCCGACTCTTTGTTGATCAGGTATTCAGACTCCCCAGAGCGGTGAAGCCTTCTGGTGAGCATGATCTCGCTGTGATTGAGGTATTTGACCGGAAACGGCCCACCGTCATTTTCCAGGGTTAACGAAACTTCCGCCATCCCCATGGGAGCGTAGCCTTCTGCGCCAGCGAAGATCACGTCTTCCATACTGGAACCCCGCAAATGCTTCGCCGACATCTCGCCCATCACCCAGACGAGAGCATCCACGATATTGGATTTACCACAGCCGTTGGGTCCGACGACCCCGGTGATACCGGCGTCGAAGTGAATGACCGTTCGGTCCTTGAACGATTTGAAACCTACAATGTCCAGCTTTTTGATACGCAAGAGAAACAGTCCTTGTTAAGCGTTATTAATCGCAGCCTGAGCTGCAGCCAAACGGGCAATGGGGACACGAAAAGGAGAACAGCTCACGTAATCCATGCCAGTAGTGGCAAAAAACGCGATGCTATCTGGATCCCCCCCATGCTCGCCGCAAATTCCGACTTTTAAGTTTTTCCCAGACTGACGTCCAAGGTCAACTCCCATTTTGACCAATTGGCCCACGCCGTTTTGATCGACTGAAACAAAGGGGTCTTTGTCGTAAATACCTTTAGAAACGTAGGTATTTAAAAAGCGGCCAGCGTCATCTCTAGAGAGTCCTAGAGTGGTTTGCGTCAGATCGTTGGTGCCGAAGCTGAAAAAATCAGCATGTACGGCAATTTTATCTGCGGTAAGTGCTGCACGAGGCAGCTCAATCATAGTGCCTACCAAATAATCAAATTCGACACCCTGCTCTTTTTGCACGGCCTGAACTTCTTCTTCCACATAAGCCCGAAGAATCTCTAGCTCTGTATCCACGCCTACTAATGGAATCATAATTTCCGGACTCACAGTTTTCCCGTCCTTCACCATCAGTGCCACAGATTCTGCGATAGCTCGGGCCTGCATATTATAAATCTCAGGATAGGTGATCGCTAGGCGACAGCCTCGGTGCCCCAACATAGGGTTGAACTCGTGAAGAATTTTAATTTTCGTTCGCAGCTCACTGAGCGGAATATCCAGACGCTGTGCTAGCTCTTTCGCTTCTTCGTCCCCATGGGGCAAGAACTCATGTAACGGCGGGTCCAGAAGACGAATGGTCACAGGAAGCTCTCCCATGACTTTAAACAGGCCGTGAAAATCTTCACGCTGCATGGGCAGAAGCTCCGTGAGCGCACGACTACGCTCTTCGGTGGTTTCCGCCAGGATCACTCTCCGCATCCAGTCGATACGCTCGGGAGCGAAAAACATATGCTCTGTCCGACAAAGACCAATGCCCTCGGCACCAAAATCTTTAGCGGTTTGCGCATCAATCGGTGTATCGGCATTGGTGCGAACTTTTAAGATTCTTTTTTTGTCAGCAAGATTCATCAGTCGATCAAAAGATCCGCCCAACTGCGGCGCAATGGTCTCAACTTCACCGAGAAAAACCTCTCCCGTTGAACCATCCAAAGTCATCATCTCACCTTTTTTAATCACGTAGCCGTTAGCACGGAACTCTCCAGCGGCTTCGTCCACATAAACGTCACCACAGCCAGCGACACAGCACTTACCCATACCTCGAGCAACAACCGCGGCGTGTGAGGTCATCCCGCCACGACTGGTAAGAATACCTTCGGCGGCGACCATACCCTCGATGTCTTCAGGTGAGGTTTCGACCCGGACTAAAATGACTTTTTTGTTATCCTCTTTCCAGCGGACGGCGTCCTCACTACTAAAAACAACCATACCGGTCACACCACCAGGGCTGGCGGGAAGGCCTTTGGCAACCACTGTCTTTTCGCAGTCGGGATCAAGCCTTGGGTGAAGGAGCTGATCAAGGCTTCCGGCCTCAACCCGCAAAAGGGCTTCATCTTCGGTGATCAACTTTTCGTCTACCATGTCCATCGCGATATTTATGGCCGCATTCGCTGTGCGCTTTCCCGTGCGGGTCTGCAGCATCCAAAGTTTTCCTTTTTCGATGGTGAACTCGATGTCCTGCATGTCACGGTAATGCTTTTCTAACTTTATGTAGGTGGCCTCTAACTCTTTAAAGACGTCAGGCATCTCTTCTTCGAGACAGGGCAGATCAGTTCCCTTCGCGGCGGCTTTCGTCAAAGGCTGCGGGGTGCGGATCCCAGCAACCACATCTTCTCCCTGAGCATCAATCAAGTACTCGCCGTAAAAGACGTGCTCTCCCGTCGAAGGGTCCCTGGTAAAAGCAACACCCGTCCCGCAGTCCGCTCCCATGTTACCGAAAACCATGGACTGCACATTGACGGCGGTTCCCCAAGCATCAGGAATGCCGTTAAGGCGTCTATAGGTGAAGGCACGATCGTTGTTCCAGCTAGCAAAAACAGCCTCGATAGCGCCCCACAACTGGTCCTTAACGTCGGTAGGGAAAGTTTTCTGTGTGGTCTCAAAGATCTGTTCTTTAAAATGCGTGACGAGCTTCTGCAGGTCTTCAACCTGCATATCGGTGTCTTTTTCGTAACCCTTTTCAGCCTTGAGATCCTCAAAAGCCATTTCTAAAAGTGAAGAGTTCATACCCATGACGACATTGGAATACATCTGGATAAAGCGCCGGTAAGAATCCCAAGCAAAACGCGGGTTGTTTGACGACTTTGCAAGGCCTTCGACAGTGACGTCGTTGAGTCCAAGATTCAAAATTGTATCCATCATGCCAGGCATACTGGCTCTAGCTCCGGAGCGCACACTGACCAGTAAAGGATTTTCTGGATCGCCAAACTTTTTGCCAATATTGGTTTCCACCTTTTGCAAAGCTTGAGCGACTTCACTGGCCAGGCTGTCGGGGAACTTTTCACCCAGTTTGTAGAATTGCTCACAGACAGATGTGGAAATGGTGAACCCCGGCGGGACAGGAACATCTAAAGATGTCATCTCTGCCAGGTTGGCCCCTTTTCCACCGAGAAGGTTCTTCATGGAGGCATCACCCTCCGTATCCCCTTTTGCGAAGTAGTATACAAATTTTTCGTTCGCTGTATCCGCCACTGCAATCTCCTTGTAGACCCAAATTTTTAGGCCCTATTTAGACTTCCGACATTTGATTAATAGTTTTAAATAACAACTCAGGAAGCTGAGCCATAGCCACGCGCTCTTGGGCCATGGAATCTCGATGACGAAGGGTTACCGCTTGGTCGTCCAGAGTTTCAAAATCTACCGTCACGCAACAAGGCGTTCCGATTTCGTCCTGGCGGCGATAGCGCTTCCCGATACTTTGGGATTCGTCGTACTGAACGCGAAAACCCATCCCGCTCAATTCTCGCTCCAGACGCTTCCCGACCTCCATGAGGTCCGGCTTTTTAGAAAGAGGAAGGATCGCCACCTGTAAAGGCGCTAACTGCGGATGAAGTCCTAAAACAACACGGATCTCTGTCTTTTCGCCCTTGGGCACGACTTCCTCACGGTAGGCATCGCAAAGCAATGCCAAGAACAAGCGGTCACAACCCACAGCAGTTTCGATCACGTAAGGTAAATATTTTTTCTGAAGTTTGTCGTCAAAGTACTCTAACTTTTTGCCACTTTCTTTTTGGTGTTGAGATAAATCAAAATCTGTACGGTTATGAACGCCTTCAAGCTCTTGCCAACCGATGGGGAATTCAAATTCGATATCTTCCGCTCGCTTGGCGTAATGGGCCAGCTCTCCAGGTCCGTGGGGCGTGAAGCGCAGACGGGTCTTGTCGAAGCCGAGGCTGCCGTAAAAATCAAAACGCCACTCTTTCCACTGCTCAAAAGCCTCATCATCTGAGCCTGGAGTCACGAAATACTGCATCTCCATCTGCTCGAACTCTCGCGTGCGAAAGATAAAATTTCCAGGAGTGATCTCGTTACGAAAGGATTTTCCGATTTGGGCGATCCCAAAAGGAACCTTCAGGCGCTGACTGGCCTGAACGTTTTCGAAATTCACAAAAATCCCTTGAGCGGTCTCAGGGCGCAAGAAAACGGTGTTTCCAGAATCCGCGATAGGTCCCATATGGGTTTTGAACATCAAGTTGAAATCTCGAGGCTCGGTAAGGTCTGCTTTGCCACACGAGGGGCAGTTTTCGGATTTTACGTGATCGGCGCGAAAACGGGATTTGCAAGATTTGCAATCCACCATAGGGTCGGAGAAATTATCCAAATGCCCGGAAGCCTTCCAAACATCCGGATGCATCAGAATGGAGGCATCCAGCCCCACCACGTTCTGCCGCTGGGTCATGTTGTTCCACCAGGCGTTTTTTATGTTCCATTTGAGCTGAGCGCCCAAGGGCCCATAGTCCCAACACGAGTTGAGACCACCGTAGATTTCGCTACTTTGAAAAACAAAACCACGACGTTTACAAAGGGACACAAGTGTCTGTAGATCTTGAAGTTTTTTGGTTTCCACGGGGCCTCATTTCTCAGAAGATTCTTCGGCAGAGGTCACAGAGAAAACCCGGCAAGGCCCCATCCACTTCTCCGTCGTAAGAATAAGGCTCATGGCTACCCCGTAGG
>JAULKR010133303.1:16607-71031 GCA_032356305.1 Prasiola linearis | reverse complement strand
AAGCTTGCTGCGCTTCAGAAAGAGCCTTCGCAAGCTCCGTCCCTTGGGTCTCTACACTTTGCGGAGACAGAGTTTCCAAAAACATTCTCAATGCTGACTTATCGGAGGTCAGTGGCGAAAGAAGAACAGCGGATCCAGCAAACCCTAGAAGCCCCACCTTGTGTCCTCCTAAAAGGCCTAAAAGCCGAACCACTTCTTTTTTGGCATGCTCCAAACGGCTGGGTTTGACATCCTCAGCCATCATACTGTTGGAGACATCGATGGCGACCATAATCTCGACACCTTCGCTTTTTATCTGAGTCTTACCTCGCCCCACCTGTGGCCTCGCGAGTGCGAAGATCATAAATACTAGGCAAGCGAGAGCTAGAAAAAATTTGAATTTAATTTTTGCAGTAGAAACTTGAGCCATAAAGAAAGGCATCATTTTAGAGCCGAAAGCTTTTTTCAGGCGTCCTTGGATTTGCCGTCGACCGATAACGAAGATGACCGTGAGACCAAGAGCCAAGAGAAGCCACCAGAAATGAGCGGGATTCATAAATCGAAACATGGCTACACGCCCCTTCGAAAGAGCGTGACTTGCAGCACGAGCCCAAGAGCGTAAAAGAAGAAGGCCCAAAGCAGGTACTGATAAAAAAGCTCTGTATATTTGGTGTACTTATTCACTTCAATTTTCGTTTTCTCCAGAGTGTCGATATCTTTGAAGACGCTAGCTAGAGCTTCAGTGTTGGTGGCACGATAAAATTTTCCGCCAGTTTCTTCCGCCAATTGGGTAAGTAGGTCCACGTTGACCTTGGAGTGGATGGGCTGATAGCGCTTGCGTTTACGGCCAAACACATCCGTGGAATAAATAGGGAGTTGCGCTTGCCCGTCTCTTCCGGCACCGATGGTGTAAATCCGCACACCGTAACCCTTTGCTATTTTAAGAGCTGTCTGTGGATCGATGAGCCCGGTATTGTTTTCTCCATCTGTGAGAAGGATCACAACTCGGGACTTAGCCACGGAATCCTTTAAACGAGACACCGCGTTTCCTAAGGCCACGCCGATGGCGGTTCCCATTTTAATATTGTTTGAAGTTTCGACCTGGGAAAGGTTCTGCTTCAGGATCGGGTAATCGAGAGTTAACGGCACTCGGGTGTAGGACTCTCCTGAAAACACCACTAAACCGATGCGGTCAGAGACTCGCTTTTCTACAAAGTCGTTGATTGTCTTTTTGGCGGACTCCAGGCGGTTGGTGGGCTTCATGTCTTCAATCAGCATAGAATGGGAGATATCTAGGGCCATCATAATATCTATACCCTCTACGTTACGCTGAACCTTTTCATCAGACTTTTGCGGGCGCGCCAAAGCTACGATCACAAGAATCAAGCCGATGTATTTAAAGACATCAGGGAGTCCACGAAGTTTGGCACGTAGCCCTCCGCCAATCTTTTCAGCCAAGCTCAGAGTGCTCAATGGGAGAGCCCCTGTCTTGCGCATACCCACCCACTGCTTGTAGGCCAAGGCAGCGAATAAAAATATAAAAAATAAGAAATACCATCCGCTTTGCCAGATCACGATTGGCCCCCACTGAGCGCCTTCGTCTTTTGTCGCTCCTGCCAGATTTTTTGGCTCACGCGCCTCGCCAGTTGTGTCAGCTGCTGACAATCCTCCATACCGAGCTTTTCGATAGATCCTTGGGCCCGATCCAACTCTTTAAGGTACTTGGTCAGCATGGGACCATAGGTCGAAAAGCTCTTACGGTTGTTTTTTTGAATCTCTTTAATCACTAGAGAGGACTTCCACTCCGTCGCGGGCACGATGAACTCTCGAAGTAGGTAAAGTCGAAAGAACGAATCCAGCTCCGCCATATAAGTTTTTGTTTTCTCGGGAGTCCACTCACGATGCTTTGAAAAAACATAAGTCCGGTTGAGCTGCCTGAGATCCTTGTTGAGCTGGTTATAGGCTCCAAGGGCTGAGTTGTGAAGTTTAAGACCTTCAAGAACCCGTAGCTTTTGAGCGCGACGGTGCAGTCGAAAAAGGCCAAAGGACAATATAAATAGAACAAAAATTGAAAGGCCCATCCATAGCCAAGGAGGATATGTCATGGCTAAGGCCTTTTGCGGACCGTATGGCTTTTGCTTGGGATCCTTGATGAGGCTGCGAACGTTGAGAACTAGGGGTGTCACCGTAAGTTTCTCTTGCATATCCTCGACGATCACCAGACCCTTCAGGTCATGCTGTCCTGCTGAATAACTCGTGCCCGTAAACAGAAGCTCATTGGGCTTTACCCTGTCCACACTCAAAACTTTTATCGCGTAGAGCAAAGGCTCAGGCATCTGAAAATGAATTTTACCTTTTCCAAAATCTACAGTCTCTCCACTGCAGATAAGAACAAATTTTTCTCCAACGGTAAACGAGCCTTCACTCTTTGGAGGCGTGTCCACGCGACAATTCCAAGAGGGAAGCTCTTTCAAAACTTCGGGTTTCGCTGTCACGATATGGACGTCCACATCTTCTTCTTCATCGGCAAGAGCGTCGGTTTCCGCGGGAACAGGATCGCCGCTCTCTCCTTGAATCTCCTCAAGAGTCTCTTCCATAGCCTGCTGCTCACCAGCTTTATCTACGTCTCCAGCGCTATTTTCCACCGGCGCCGCCCCGTCTTGAGCCCCATCGCCTCCGTCAGCCACAAGGTCCGCTTCCGACGGCTCAGAGGTTTCGGCCGAAGGTTGACCAATGGGAACGCCCTGCCCTTGATCGGCGGCTGCGGAATCCACGCTCGCGGCACCTTGTACCAGGGGATCCTGAGGTACAGACTTTTGCGACTGAAGATTCGACTCTTCAGTATTCGAATCCTCAAAATTCGGATTGCTAATATTTGGGTCTCCAGAATTTTGCCCCCAGAGTTGAGAGGGCCAAACCAATGAGGACCCAAGGCACAGCAGAAGGACCATGGTCTTCATCGACGATTCCTTCGTTTGAAGTACGTCGCCAGAGGCTGAACAAAATCTTCACCGTTCGTAATCGACACCATATCTATTTTAGCTTTTTTGAGTTCTTGATCAATGCGCTCTTGATAATCTCGCAGACATTGACTGTAAGTTCTCCGAAAGATCGGCGAAGAGGTGTCTAAAGTCATGACCTTGCCGGTTTCGGGATCTCTGAAGTCGACAAGCCCAAGAGAAGGGAACTCAATTTCCATAGGGTCCGTCACCCGAACACCGATGGTGTCATGACGCCGAGACAAACGCTTGAGGGAGGTCGCAAACTGAGTCTCATCCATAAAGTCGCTGAATAGAAAAATATTGGAACGCTTTTTTAGAATGCCCGAAAGATATTCGACAGCTGGACCAATTCGTGTCTGACGACTTTTAGGCTGATGGTAATAAAGGTCTCTCAAAATCCTTTGAATATGCCCGCGACCTTTTTTGGGCGGCACAAAATGCTCAACCTGATCCGTAAAAAGCAACAACCCCACATTGTCGTTGTTTTTTGAAGCGCTAAAACCGAGAAGTGCAGACAGATGGGTTAACACCTCACCTTTAAAGCTATCTTGGGATCCAAAATTCACCGATCCGCTAACGTCGACGGCAAGGATGATTGTAAGGTCTCTCTCTTCCTCAAACTTTTTGATATAAGTTTCGCCAGTTCGTGCGGTCAGCGCCCAAGAAATCGTACGGACATCATCACCGGGCACATACTGGCGGAAGTCAGAGAATGTCATCCCCTGACCTTTAAAAGCTGAGTGGTACTGGCCTGCAAAAAGAGAATTGACCAATTTTCGAGTGCTCAGTTCCAGAAGCTTAATCTTTTTTAAGACTTCTGCGGGAATGGCCAAGTTATGGCACCTCGATCTCGTTAAGGAGATCGCGTATGACTTGGTCACTTTTTATATCCTCGGCCTCAGCCTCGAAGGTGAGGATAAGACGATGACGAAGAACATTGTAAGCAATAGCTTTCACATCCTCAGCCGTTACATAACCTCGCCCTCGGATAAAGGCGTGAGCTTTTGAGGCTCGAATTAAACTGATCGTCGCACGCGGAGAGCCCCCCACTTGAATTAAATTTTCAAGGTGACCGACTCCGTACTCACCAGGCTTACGCGTGGCCATCACTATATCGACGATATAAGTCTTTACGTTCTCTTCCACAAAAATTTGATCCACCATCTCTCGCGCCTTCATCAAATTTTCATGAGTAATCACGGAATGCACTTCGGGCGGGTGGTCCGTAGACATGCGGTTCATGATCTCCAGCTCTTCGCCTTTGGTGGGGTAATCCACCATAATCTTGAACATAAAGCGATCCATCTGAGCCTCAGGCAGAGGGTAAGTCCCCTCCTGCTCCAGCGGATTCTGAGTCGCCAAAACCAAGAAGGGTCTCTCAAGCTTGTAAGTGGTGTCACCAATGGTCACCTGCTTCTCAGCCATCGATTCAAGCAGAGCGGATTGCACCTTCGCCGGCGCACGGTTAATCTCATCCGCGAGGAGAATGTTGGTAAAGATCGGTCCTTTTTTAGGCGTGAACTCCCCTGACTTCGGATTGAAGATCATGGTTCCAATCAAATCTGAGGGGAGAAGATCCGGTGTAAACTGAACGCGCTGAAAGTGCAGCGAGATCGCTTGGGAAACCGAAGAAATAGTCAAGGTCTTCGCCAAGCCAGGAACACCCTCGAGAAGGACGTGACCGCCAGTGAGAAGGCCCATCACAATGCCCTCAATCATCTCAGCCTGGCCCACCACCCTCTTGCTAACTTCCACCATCATCTTTTCAACAAAGACGCTTTCTTTTTTGATGGATGCATTGAGTGCCATAATGTCTACATCCATTGGACTACCTCCCTAGGTGTAATGTGTGCCAGTTGTTCCATTTTTCTTTGGGCTGCCGCCTTAATCAATCATTTTAAGTATTTGCGCCCTGCAAAAGGGGTTGCCGAAAGCCCCCACTAAAGCTCTATTCTTGAGAGCACATGACCGCTTAGGAGCATTCCTTGAGGATTCCAGCAAATACCTATTTTAAAAGTCTCCAGTGGACCAGCCTCTTTACCCTCTTTTTATTTTCTATATTTGTTCATCGACCTACGGCATTGATCGTTTTCGGAGGGCTCCTTGTCTTGAGAGTCTACATCCAATGGCAACTTCCTGCACGCCTGTTCAAACGACTAGACGGAGGTCGCCTCAATGACTCCAGCCTGCAGACAACTTTCGCCCCCCTCAATGGCGGAGTCAAAACTCAAAAGACCAAACTGCACCATCTTCAGCCTCCATGGCCGACAGTCCTTCTCCTTCGGCGTAATGCCGCTCATGTTTTTTTTGGCCCTCACCTTGCAAAAAAATTGAGCGCCGAAGATCTTAAGATCTTAAAGTCTTTAATGGAAGCCAGCTTCGAAGCGGGCCTGCCTCAACTGGGCCTCAAGTTTTACGGCTATACGAGTCCTCTATTAAAGACTTTTCGCTGGATCGACCGAAATCTAAAATTTACTGGGTTGGAAAGAGTCGCACTACGATGTTTACGGCTCATCATGCTACCGCTGCAAAAATCATGGGACGACGCCTGGCAGCTCGCCGCCGAACAGCATTCCGAGGAAGACGTCCTCCGCCTGCGCAGAAAGCTTTCAAACCTTGTCGCTGCCCACCAGAAGCCGCTCCCCAGTGAGTTCGCGTTTCTTGGCTTAGACTTGGACCTTGCCATTCCCCAAAGAGAATCCATTCTTGTAGGGTGGCCCCAACTTCAGTTTGGAAAAACTAAAAAAAATTAACGAAAGGCGCAGCCCATGAGTGCAGAGCAACAGATTGAAGCCAATTTCTCGACCCTTGTCCTCTCCATCGGCTCTTCTGCAGCCATGAGCCTCGGTCTGGCGCCAAACCCTGCCAACGGGAAGCAAGAAGTTGACAAAAAAATGGCGAAATTTAATATCGACCTTTTAGAAATGCTCAAAGTGAAAACACAAAATAATTTGAGCACAGAGGAGGATACATTTATGACTCAGATGATTGGCGACCTAAAAATGAAGTTTGTAGAGCTGAAGTGAGAAAAATGGTAAGAACGCTCCTGACCGTCGGTTTTCTAGTTGCCCTAGTTTCGCCCGCTGGCGCCGCGACGCCCATGGACGGCGCTCCCCTTAGCAAGCCCTTGCCTCAAAACCTTTGGGTGGAAATGGCCAAAAGGGTGAACCCAGGTGTTGTCGGCATTTTCATAGACATGAAGCCTCGAAAGGGCCGATCCTTTCGCGGTAACGGACCCAATGACCCCCTCTTTAAGATGCTCGAAGAAATGTTCGGCGGAGAAATCGACAGCCGTTTCCCGAACGAACCTGCCCGAAAGAGTCAGCCCATCGGCACGGGCTTCGTGATTCGCGCCAATGGCTTGGTTCTGACCAACTATCACGTGGCGGACGCCGCTAAAAACCACAATCTCAAAGTCAGTGTCCCCCAGCCTGGAGGCGGCGATGCTGAACTTGCCGATGCGGAAGTTATAGGCACAGATAAGCGCGGAGACATCGCTCTTCTTAAAGTGAAAACCAACGTCCCGCTGAAACCTCTGCAATTGGGAACCAGCAAAAACCTTCAGGTTGGTGAGTATGTGGCGGCCTTCGGGAACCCCTTTGGCCACAGCAACTCCATGACTGTCGGAATTATCTCGGCTATTGGACGCAATATCAAAGAGATCAATCGGTTCCCATTTCTACAAACCGACGCCAGCATCAACCCCGGAAACTCCGGCGGCCCCCTATTGGACACCCAGGGCTACGTCATTGGTGTGAACACAGCCATCGATGCCCGAGCCCAGGGCATCGGCTTTGCAATCCCAGTGGACTATATTAAGGACGTGCTTCCGACCTTGGAAAAGGGTCAAAACGTCAAAAGGGGATACCTAGGGATTGGACTCGCGACCCTCTCGCCTCGATTGGCGTCCCGGATGGGGATTCCCGGCCAGAGGGGCGTCTTCGTCAGAGAAGTGGTCCCCGCTTCGCCTGCGGACAGAGCAGGTATTGAGCAAGGGGACGTCATCATCGGCTTTAACAAAGAGAAAATCATGGATCAGGAAGGCCTGATGAATACAGTGCAGGATTCTCCAGTCGGCGTCGATGCGAAAGTCAAAATCCTCCGCGTGAGTGATAGAGGGCGATCAAAAGAGCTGACCTTGCCTCTCAAGGTGGGCGTTTTTCCAGATGAAAAAAGGACTGGAGCCCTCCCAAGGATGACGAAAAAGGAAAGCTTACAGGGACCCGAGATCCAGCAATCTACAAAATCTTCCGGATTTTCAAGCTCTCAAGCGCCTTTTGATTTAGGATTTGGAATCACCGATAGTTCCAGCGGCGCACGCAAATACTATGACGTCCCCGTGAATTCTCCCTTCGGCCCTATCGTGACCAAGACCATTAAAGGTAGCCCGGCCAGCAGATCCGGCCTTCTCGAGGGCGACGTCCTCTTAGAGATCAACGGAGAATCGGCTATCAACGTAAAGACGGCGGTGACTCTCTTTGAGCCCAAAAAAAATAAGATCAAAGTGTCTCGCAAGGGGGCAAGTCTAAGCTTCTTGATCCCCTAGTACAAAAGCGCCCTCAGAATTTCTTTCGAGGGCCTTTTCCTGGTCATAATGGACAACTCTTTGCCGGCGGGGACATTCTACATCCGAAAATCTCGCGACCGGCCCTTTTACTGCCCCTGATTGAGACTCCGACTTAACTTCCCACTAGACCTTCCGATAGTTCATTATCCCAGCAGCAAGGAGATCATCATGACGGGTATGGACATCACTGAAGTCAAAATTTTCCCAGTAAACGAAGAGAGGCTCAAAGCTTACGTCACCATCACATTGAACAATTGTTTTGTGATCCGAGATTTGAAAGTCATTGCCGGTCACGGAGGCCTTTTTGTGGCAATGCCCAGTAAAAAGCGTAAAGATGGACAGTTCCGCGACATCGCCCACCCCCTCAATCAGGAGACAAGGGGGCAAGTGGAGAACGCGGTCTTTAAGGCCTATGAGGAAGAACTTAAGTCCATGGGAGAGTCTTTAGGCGCCGTGGAGAGAAAGCTCCAGTCCTAGACGAACTTACTCTAGCTAAATAAATAGAATCATTTAAAGAATTTTGCGTTGGGGTTCCTGCTCCAGCCTTGGTCGCCCTCGTACCCTCGAGGGCTTTTTTTTACCTAGGACCAAATTTTGAGAGCTCTTGATTGTCTTAAAAAGTGGCAGTATCCCAGGTGTTCGACATCGGGAGAGACCGTGATGACGCAAGCCGATTCACTTTACATTTAGGCGAACCTGCAGATATATTACATGGCTCGTGATGGGGTATCGCCAAGTTGGTAAGGCACCAGATTTTGATTCTGGTATTCGCAGGTTCAAGTCCTGCTACCCCATCCATTTTCGACCCACTTCCCGTGGTCGAAAGTATTCTTCCCTTAGATTCATCGAAAATGGCCAACGTTAGGCCTCGCTACGCGAGACCTTATTGGGTGGGCTCGCTTGGATTGAACCTTGCGAACGGAGTGAGCTCTCATGGGGACAAGGCTTGTCTCACCGGGCTGCCCTGACGGGACTACTCTTCCTTTTGGCTCTCAAAGATTGAGGTATTGTCTGTTGTCGCTCCTACTGGAGTCTGAAGATTCTCAGGCCTGTCCTTGCGGCCGACTTCTGTGGCGTCTGTGTTGATTGTATCTTCACAGCCTTGGCCATCGGGGTCTTTTTCTAATTTGTTTCCTGGGGATTCACTTTTGGTTAGAGCCATTTCAATGAGCCTTTCGTTTTTGAGGGGTATGAGTTCATTTGCTACGACTTGGTCGCACTTCTTGGTCGGGGCTGACCGTTTTCGTTAATAATGTCATCGCGTCCATGCTGGCTTGCCGTTTCTTTATCGACTTTTGAGCCTTGATTTTTAATGTGCGTCGACGACTTTTTATCCTGAATACTGCTCTTAGGATCTTCGTGGGCCGGATCTTGCTTTTCTTGTTTCATAAATAATTTCCTTTCGCATTACCTAAACGATAGCTCTTGCAAAACCATAAAGCTCCGACCTGATTTGAAGGATTTGTTTCCATTTTTAGACAATTTCGACCTCAGGAGATTTTCTGAACAGTCCGATACCCGAGGAGCCCGCCAGCGGCTTCGCCTCTCTCATTCCTGACACTAATCTTTCGTTACTAGATTCCGGACTTCTTCTTAGGATGACCGATGGTCTCAGGGAATTCCTCTTTATCTATACAGGCTTTGATCTCCTCCAACTTCAAGGGCTTATAGAGGACCTGTGCATCGAGCGCGCTGGGAACGAATACGGGGCGATGGCGAGTCAGAAAAATCACCTGCGTGGACTCAGACTTTTCCAGAATTTGCTCAGCTAAAACCAGCCCGCTGACTAGAGGTAGGTGGTACTCCAAGAAGGCGAAGACCACGGGCGTCCTAGACAGGTGCTTTAAAGCCTCCTCAGCAGTCGCCGCGTAGAGAACGGTATGGGGCATTCCATCAAGGATACTGCGAAACTGCTCGCGGACCTGTTCATCACTGTCCACCACTAGAATCGCACCCGAGCACTGGGGCGGCATCAATGGCAGGCGGATAGCAAAACAGGTATTTTCCATATCCTCGTCGATAAAGATATCTCCAGAATGAGACTCGACAATCACTTTTGAAATGCTCAACCCCAAACCTGTGCCTTTTCCTCGGGACTTCGTCGTAAAATACGGCTGGAGGATCTTCTTACGAATATCTTCAGGAATTCCTGGCCCAGAATCCGTGACTCGGATCAACAGGCTCTCGTCCTCCACCGTCACGTCCACATTCACCCAGGGATCCGGCATTCCTGACACCGCGTCCGCAGCGTTATTGATGAGGTTCACAAGAACCTGCATCATTTCACCGGAGCGGCATTTTATCACTCTATCTACTCTGAGTTCCTTCATCTGAAGTCGGACTCCGGTATGGGCCAATTTCCCTTGGCAAAGATTCACCCCTTCTTTAATCAAAGTACTGACGTCAACGGCCTCAAACTCATCAGACTTTTCGTCTCTAGAAAAGGAAGCCAGTCCGGACACAATCTTTGCAATGCGCTCACACATTTTGATGACTTTGTTCAAGGACTCGACAAAATAAGGATCTGCCTCCTCAGCTTTATTGGCCTTGATCAGAAGAACTGAGGCGAGGGCGGATATGATCGCCAGCGGATTGTTAATCTCATGGGCAATGCCACTGGACATCTCACCTAAAGCCGACATCTTTAAGGCGTGAGACATTTTAAGCTGATTTTCAAAGTTCAAGTTTTCAGTTCTTTTTCTCTCAAGAGCGTAGCGGATCGACTTGTCGACATATCGATAGGTAAGGTCCGACTTCACGAGATAGTCATCAGCTCCCACTTTTTGCGCCTCTAAATCGATTTCCCGCTGACCGAAACCAGTAATCAAAATTATTGGGGATAGGCACCCCGCCAAGCGGGCGTCGTGGATAAGCTCCATGCCCGTGGTCTGTCCGAGCTGATAATCTACGAGAAAAACATCGAAAGCACTTTTTTTCATTTGCTCGATAGCCTTCTCAGGATCTGGCTCCCATTCGAAAAGGTAGTCTTCGGGGTTGTTACGAGCGAAGAGCTCTTTGACAAAGAAGAACTCTGTTTCACTATCATCGACGACTAAAATTCGGATTGGATCTCTAGACATCCTATGATGATAATGGACAAAACTGGGTTCATCTTACTTTTTCGTCGAGCTTTTAAAAAATGGAGACAAAGGTCAATGTCTAGGCTGAGGGCGGTGGCACGAGAACATTAAGGGTGTGTTAAATTTTCCTGCTATTCTAAACACTTAGAAACACATCTGGACATTTTTTAAGAGGCTCGTCATAATTAAAGTGACTACTGCCGCCACGAAGAAGGACCTTAAAAATGCCCAAAACATCTCGGATTTTAATTGTCGAAGATGAACCGGAATTAGCGGAAGCTCTGAAAACAAATATCGCTAGCTGGGGCTACAATGTTCTAGTCGCCCACTCGGCTCGAACCGCCCATGAAAAAATGCGCAACGAAAAGTTTGGGATCATTATACTGGACTTAAATTTGAAAGAAAAATCGGGACTGTCCGTGATCGAGGGGCTTCGTGAAAACACGAATGCTCTTAATCAAACCACACCCATTTTTATCCATAGTGGATTTATCGACAAGAGCGTCGTAGGAACCCACAGCCCACACATCTCAGAATTCTTTGTGAAGCCCGTCAAGATGGACTGGCTGAAAGAAAAAATAGCAAAATGGGTCGGCAATCGCCACGAGGCTTCTTAAGACTCTGCTCCGTCACTCTTTCCAGACGCCGACGGCGTGAATCCCGCAGCCTTGAGAGGCGTATCTAGTGCCTCACCGCCCTTAATTCCAAAATCCAAAGTACGAATCGGAAACGGAATCGTAATGTCGTTCTTATCAAACGCCTGCTTGATGGCAATGATGGCTTTGTGACGAAACTCAAAGAATTTAACGTGTGGTGGATACTCAAGCCAGACCCGGAGATCAAAGTTGATGGAGCTTGCTCCAAACTCTGTATAAAAGACTTCCACTGGCTTGTCCTTGATTCGACCCGGAAGCCCTTCTACCGCAGACTTTACAATCTCGACAACCTTTTCCAGGTTGTCTCCGTAGGAAACCCCCACGCTCAGGTCCATTCGGCGCTTTTGGTTCGAGGTGTAGTTGTGCAGAGGCTGAGTGAACATGGCCTTGTTCGGCACGAGCATGTCGACGCCTTGAAAACTTTGGATCGTTGTGGTGCGCAGATTGATGGCCTGCACTTTTCCCATCATACTATCCACCTCTACAATATCTCCAACTTTATAAGGCTGCCGGATGGCAATCATCACACCGGATACGAAGTTTGAGGCGATCTCCTGAAAGGCAAAACCAAGAGCTAAACCGATAACTCCAGCACCAGCGAGCAACGAGGTTACCGTTTTATCCAGATGCAAGATTCCAAGCGCTACAAAAAGACCCAAGAGTACTATCGTCACATGAACGAAGCTCAATGCCAGTTGCTGAATCGATAGGCTCACACTGCTCTTGTTTAGAGCTTTGCTCAAGCCTTTACGAACCAGCCTCGCTAATGCCAGGAAAACGACGAGTACGACCACAGCCACAATAAAGTTTGGTAGGGCCTTCAGAACCATTTCGTACCAGGTTTCGATTTTTTCAAGTATCAAGTTTGTTGATTTTTCAAATCCGAAACTCGGGTTGGTATTATTAGTAGCCACAATGAACCTCTCTATTTGTCAGACCCAAGACTATACACTTCTTTGCGAAAAATACCTCACAAGAGATCAAAAAAATTTGGAAGGCCTTAGGCATTCCTACGAGGAGTGCCCGGCTCCGTTTGAATTCCGGCTCGAATTGTCGAAAGGAGCTTCGGTTGAGAGACTGGCTTGGATAAATAACCATCGAACCCCGCGGCAAGACACTTCTCCCGCTCGCCCTTCATCGTGTGCGCCGTCAAAGCCACCACAGTTTTTTCAAAATCTGAGTTCCTCAAGATCTTCAGAGCCTCGTAACCATCTAGCCCCGGCATTTGGATATCCATAAGCACGAGGTCATAGGAGTTAGCAAGAGCTTCCCTAACGGCATCAGCACCGTTGTCGACGATTGTGAGGTTGGCGTTGGACGACTCAATGAAAATTCGAAAAAGAATCTGGTTCTCCACAGAGTCCTCGGCCAGTAAAATGTGACGACCGCTCAGATCTACGACATCCTGAGCCGCCGGAGCTTCAGCCTCTTCATCGGCCATGGAGATATCGCTACGTCCCTTTTCAAGAAATTCCTCTTTGAATTTTTCGAGGGGAAGAGTCAAACGAAAATGACTTCCAATGTTAAGACGACTGCTCTTTAAGATCAGATCCCCATCGAGAATCTGAGCGAGCCGCTTCGAGATCGAAAGCCCCAACCCAACCCCACCGTATTTTCTGGAGTGATCACCATCAGCCTGACTGAAGGCCTGAAAAATTTTTCCCTGCAATTCACTGGCAATCCCAATACCGCTGTCAATCACATCCACCGTAAGAACCCCACCCTCGAAAGAGAAAGCAACTTCTATCCTTGAGTTTTCGGGACTAAACTTTAAGGCATTCCCAATGAGGTTCGAAAGAATCTGGCGAAGCCGAACAGGATCGGTATAGATGAGCTTTGGAATCTTTGTGTCTAAACGCATACTGAGTTGAATTTTTCTGTCTGCCAAGCGACTCCGGAAAGTTTGGCGAATATCTTCAGCGAAAGATTTCAGATCCACCATTTCTAAATGAATTTCTAGCTTGTCGGCAGAAATTTTAGAAAGGTCAAAAAGATCATCGATCAAACTTAAAAGGTGACGGCTGTTCCTACCTATGAATGTCGCGTGGTTCAGAGCCTCCGCATCTAAGCTTTTATTCTGTACAACGAGATCAGCGAAACCCATGATCGCTCCAAGGGGCGTGCGAATTTCGTGACTCATGTTAGCCAAGAAGAGATCCTTGGCTCGAGAGGACTCCTCGATGGCATTGAGGCTTTCCACATTTTTTTCAAGGAGAGAGCGGTAACTTTGAGTGAGTTCGTTAAGCTGTTTGGAAACCAAGTAAGCAACGAAAAGCGCAAACGCTAGAGCAAACAAGACCTCAAGCAGATTCGTTATCCAAACAACGCGCTTCAGCTTTTTAACTTGTGCGTAGCGCGACTCTGCAACCTCGTCCAAGAAGAGTTTCGTCGAAGACCTTATAGAATCAAAAAGAGCCTTACCCTTCGCTGAGCGCGCCTGTAGGTCCACTCCAGATATTGACGGGTCCGTCCGAAGCCTTATCGTTTTGTTCGCATGCTTTCTCCATGAGTTTACATCTTCGAGCAACAAACGAAATTGCCGACTGAGCTCATAGTCCCCTGCCAATAACCGAAAGATATGCTCCTTCTTCACCTCAATGGATGGCGTTGCCCGCTCCATAGGCTCTAGAAAGCTCGCATCTTCGGAAATGACATAACCACGAACCGCAGTCTCCATGTCCGAGAAGATCACTTCCAACTTGACCGTCGCCATTTCAAGCTGATCATAAACGTCGATTTCTTGCGCAAGGCTGTCTCTGTGGGAATTTTGGAAATGAACGTAAGAGAGGAGAGCCACAATAAGAATCACCGGGATACTAATAATTTTTACCAGATGAGACCGGAAAGTTTTATCATCCAAATCTTTTTCAGCGGTAACCTTAGGAATTCCCGAGATGTCCACGGCTAGGCACCAGCTTCATTAATATGCTGCTTTTTTGCCTGAAGGTAATGCTCCATGTCTCGGAAGGTCTCCTCACAGCCATTTTTATCTTTGGCAATCGCTTTCTCTTCGAGGGTCAGCTCTAATTCTCCTAAGCCTTGGAAGCCGTAAGGCTCACAAAAACCTTTCCAGTTGTGAGCGAGGGCCCGCATGTCCTCGTACTTTTCAGCATCCAGGTCGCTTCGCAGTGTTTCAAACTCACTGAGCCGATCGCCGAGAAACTTTCCTACGAAACTTTCGAGACCCTCCATGGGTTTCTCATTTTCAATTCCTAGCCCCGGTGTCGACATTTCAGCCCTCATTTCGCAAATTTACACATGAATCCCAGCTAAAAACTATAGCAAAATCTGTGAAATTCGTCTATACATTAAAGAAAATGCGAGGTTTTATGAAGCAGATTCTTTTGATGGAAGATAGTCCTGAAATTAATACGATGGTGCAGCAGGCACTCAACTCAATCGCGAAAGTCACTTGGGAATCTACGGTTGAAGGAGCCCGGCAAGCTCTGAAGACGAGAACCTTTGATTTAGCGCTTTTGGATGTGGAATTGCCCGATGGAAACGGTGTCGAGTTCTGCGGCGAAATGCAGCGGACAAACCCACTGCTACCCGTCTTCTTCCTCACATCTCACGATAACCTTTCCGAAAAAGTTCTCGGGTTCTCTGCCGGAGCCGACGACTACATTACCAAGCCCTTCAACCCTTTGGAGCTCAAGGCTCGTGTCGAAGCGAAAATGATGAAGTTGGATATGTTGTTGCGAAATTCCGATATCCTGCGCTGGAAAGAGATCGAGATCAACAAGTCGTCTCAAGAGGTTCAGATCTACGTGGACGGAAAATCGAGCCAAATCGATCTGACCGCACTAGAGTTTAAGCTTCTCAGCTTTTTTGCGAAAAATGCTCAGGCCGTTATCTCCCGAGACAGCATCCTCAACGAAATTTGGGGAGAAGATGTTCACGTTTATGCGAGATCGGTTGATACCCACGTGAGCAAGTTGCGTAAAAAACTCGGCGATGTTGCGGACATCATTGAGTCTGTTCATGGCTCGGGATATAAATTCGCTCCCAATCCACCCCAGTAAATAACGCCCCATTAATTTTTAGGCTTTTTCGTCCAGCCCCAGTCGGCGAATCTCTACTGGAGGTTCGACATCGCTTCCAAGCTATTGATATGAAGTTCTAGCTGCGGCATTGCCGTCTCGCGGACGAAGCGCTTATTGTCTTCAGTCACAAATTCGTTCTCTAAAAAATTTTTGTATTCTCCCAACCCAAACTCTTCGCCAACCTTCAACGCCTTCAGTGAACCGGCCTCTCCAAAAAGCTTGGCAGCCCCAACAAAAGCTTCCACCGCTGTACCCCAAGGTCCTGATTCCAGGTCCGGAGTCTGGTCTTTCTGCAAAACCTGGTTTTTCCAAAAGGAAACCATCGCCTCGTGATGCTTTACAATCTCTTCGAGTCTTACAACTTCAGCTGTCCCGGATAGACTTCCTCGCACCTGTTTATAGGCCTCCACTGCTGAAATTTCTCCACGCAGAATTCGGTTAAGTGCTTCACCGGCTTCCAATTTGGGATGGATGCGATAGAGCTCATAAATAGGCATGGTTTGTGATTTTATCAACGGTTCTTCCTTTCAAAATCTACAAGTGGTATTTCGGTGTGACACTAAACGGGGCACTGTTGCTCGATGCTATTTCTTGTCTATACTTCTTTGCATGTGTTCTAGAAACTGATTCACTTTGGCTTGGGTGTCTTCAAGTGTGTAACCGTACCGCTCTCTAACTCTACCGACGAGGGAATCGTAGTTGCCTTCCATCTGCTGAACTTCGCTATCCGTCAGCTTTCCCCAAGTCTTTCGAACTTCACCTTTAAGTTGTTGCCAGTTTCCCTGCAAGATCTTTGAATTCATGTTTATCCCTTCGATAAAGATTGATGTGGCCGAGGAGTGTAAATAGTTATATCAAGAGTGCAGGTTCCGATCGACGAAATCATCACCCTTACGAACCACATGGCTCAAAAGCGACAGAATGAATAAGCCCAAGAAAACATAGAACAAAATTTGTGCTAAGCCTGATGCTGCTGAGGCGATCCCCCCAAAGCCAAGCATAGCAGAAATTAAAGAAACTAGTAAAAAGCCGAGCGCCAAGTTCAACATCGTGGTTCCATCCCTTCGTTGAACCCTAGTATGAAAGATAGCCCGATCTTGCGCTTGACCGCCGCATGTTGAGAATGTGTAGGTTTATTCACAAACTTGTCTTCGTATCGGAACGAGAGCGCGCCCGGTCGCCTAGACTCAAACCTCTTCCCGCCAAAATCTTGGACAGCCTGATCCGTGGCGATGGCCGCCGGCCGTCTCGTGAGGGTCTAAAACCAGATGTTTAAAAAAAATGGAGTCAATCACCGCCTCATGATGATACCGTAACCTTCAACCTGAGGAGACAACATGACGAAGTATTTGAGAAAGTATGCTGGAATTGCCGGCCGTGCTCTTATAACTGCAACCTTAGCTAGCCTTGCACTGGGCTGCGCCTCCCATCCAAAGGACCTAGCAGCGATCTCGGTCGAGGATCGCGATAACATCCAGCTGCGAGCTTTAGACGGCACGCTGCTGGAAGCGATAGTCTCCATGGATAGAGCTCCGACGGTAACGTTGAGGTTCCGAACAGACTCTTACAAGCTCGACCGGGAAAGTCGTATGCGGCTCTCTAGTTTTCTGCAGACGCTAGGCCCTCAGCAACAGAGACGCTTGGCAATTGCAGGATTCGCCGATCCCACGGGGTCACCGAAGCACAACGCCAAACTTTCAAGTCGCAGAGCCAGAGCGGTGGCTCAGTGGCTGCTCGACAATGGCATTGTTGCCGAGGAATATTCCGTCGAAGGCCACGGAGAGCTCTTTGTTCCAAAACTTTCGAGGGCCAGGATCGTTCAGGTCCGGGTGAGAAACTAACGGAAGCGCCGAAGTCCTCTTCGGAGGTAGTGGGCCTCATGAGCGCCCGCTACCAATACAATTCACTGTAAGTTAATGGGCCGCCGACTGGCTTCGTGCTTCTTCCATTTTGGCGGTATATTTTTGAGCAAACTTTTCCTTTTCATCCTCTGTGAAGACTTTTCCAGCCAACTGGAAGAGGCCATGCTCTTCTTCTTTTAAGTGATGCTCTACCGCATCTGCTAGCCCCTTGAATAGCGTCAACCAACCGGTCGAATCAAAGTCTGTCTCTTTGAGCTCTGCCACTTTCTTATCGATACTCTGGTGCTCTGCAATACTGTGTCTCGACTTATCTTGGGTTTTATCGCTTTCCATGAGCGGTATATAAAAGATTCGCTCTTCAAATTTGGCATGCCGCTCGAGCTCAATTGCGAGCTTTTTAAATTTGTCTCTGCGCTCTGGACTGTCTCCGCTAGTTTTGGATATCTCTGCCATGAGTTCTCTTTGGACTTCATGGTCGGCCCTCAGTGCTGCGAAAATATTTTCCATCGTTTGCCTTTCTGCTAAGTTATCTATTGAGGTAATGGTAGCCAAGCCTTCACGATGATGCATGAAGGTAAAAAGGCGATCTTATATAGAAATCTACACAGTAGGCTCTGATGGCCGCAGGACTTTAGTTAAGATTCAGGCTCTAGCCTTTTCACATCTCCTGATCTCGAGAAGCGAAATTGGCAAATAGCAATGGCCAACAGAGGTGGCGTCACAAAAATTCCCAAGACGCCGAGCCACGTCCCCGCCAAAAGCATTACGAAGATTAGCAGAGCGGCAGGAACTTGGACATGTTCTTTCATGAGCTTAGGTAGAATAAAATTTCCCTCAAGTTGTTGAGTCAGAAAAAAGACAACGCCTAGCGGGATAACTTTTTCGGGCTGAAGAACGGCGACCACTGCAGCTGAGAAGCACACCACAATTACAATACCCACATACGGCATAATACTCAGAGCGCCGGTCATGACACCATAAAGAGCCCAATATTGAACGCCCGCTACCCAAAGACCAAAGGTCGTGAGCAGACCAATGATGCACATATCCAGAAACTGAGCAAAGAACCACTTTCTGAGGACTTCAGCTGATCTCTCGCAAAAGGCTGCAAAACTTTTTCTTTGCTTTTTTTCCGCGAGATTGACGGTTCCCTCATAGTACTTTTTTGCATTTACCGAACAGAATAGGGCGATGACCGCCGCTAAAGTCAGGCCCGTTGCCGCGGTTAGACCGCCAGAAAGGACACCACCTAGGCGTCCCAAGGCATTTTTCGCCAGCCCCATAGACTCCCCGCCCGAGAAAACAGTGTTCAGTTTGGGGTAGTCTTCCACGAAGGTGGCCCATCGCGCAGACCACTTATCCATAATTTGAGGGAGATCTTGGCTCAAGGACTCTAGCTGATCAAACAGAATAGCCCCGGCCAGCAAAAACAGCCCAAGAAAAGCGAGGCCGATCAAAGCAAGAATCGTCAAGGCTCCGGCAAACCGAGGAATCTTCCATCGTTTTTCAATAAAGGTGATCATAGGAGACAACAGACAAGCCGCCCCGACCCCAATCAACGCAGACAAAAAGAAGAAGGAGCTCTTGTAGAGAACCACCGCACTAGCCGCAGTAACCACCGCTCCGGTTGTGTAAACGCCAGCATTCATAAATCGTTCTCTATTGTCCACGCGAATCTCCCGATAAGAAAGCTAAGCTATACAGGGTTGTACGTCTCGAGCCAATCAAATTTCAGCAGAATTCCGAGAGGGCAGGCGCCTCCAGGAGATCCCCACACTGATAAAATAGTCTTCGACCCCGTGATTTTTTCCGCCTCCGGCAGAAATATCCCACTGCAGATCCTTGTTGGCGATATAAGAGGCACCAAAATCCGCAAACACCCGATCGACGCCACCTTTTTCGTCCCCGTAAACTTCAATAAAGCTGCCCCAGGCGTCGCTAATGCTCAACGACAAATTACTGATATACAGATACTGAGAGACTGCGGTCGCTCCGTCCCAGCGCGCTCCGATATTGTGAATCAAACTTAGGTTTTCGCTCAGCTTATGTTGAAAAGCCATCAGCGCTACAGGTGCAGCGTTGACCGCTCTAAAATCACTGGCCACCGCGGTGGTCTTCATTCGAAGCTGAATACCAAAGCCCGGTACCCACCCGTCCGGTTTATCAATGATGTTCGAGCGAAACCCCAAGTGAAACTGGCTGACGCCCACTTGATCCTGATTGTTGGCGGCGGCGATCGGGCCTCCGGTAACCTGAGACCCGTTGATTAAAGCGCTCCACTCAAACCTCTCGCCGACACCCCAACGGACAACCGCATTCAATGTCGAATCTGCCGTGTTGAACGCCAAACTTCGGCTGGTGGAATGATCCAAGCCCAGCTGCGCCTGAACGATACCATCACCGACCGTGTAGGGCCCGATAGACTGACCCGGGCGGCCCGAGCGAATGGTTTCAGCGGTTTGTCCCCAGGCTGCAGTACTAAAAAGAGCCACCGCGCCCACTTTCAAAGCCATCAATACTGTCCACTTCGCCATCCTGTTGCCCCTCTTCTTCAGTTGAAACCTAAGAATAACAAGTAATCTCGGATTCGCAAGTCTCCTGTCGAATAAGACGTTGTCAGCGAGGATTATTTGAGATTCTATTAAAGGCACAACATTGGCCTTCTAGGCCGGTAAAGGACTCTATGAAACTTTCTCTATTTTTAGTTTCTCTTCTAATGCTTTTCGCCCCAGCGCTAGGGCACACTAAAGTAAAAAACAAAGAAACTCCTAAGGAAACTTCGGAGGTCAAATCCGCTGTTGAGAAAGTCAAAAAGGTCAAAAAAAAGCTGGAGCAGAAATTAGCGCCAGATCCTAAAGTGGAGACAGCTCCCGCCGAACCCCGAGCCTCTGAAAGTGACGTTGAGGCTAAAAAAGTTGAAAAGGAGAAGCCGAACGCCGAAGTTGAAGCAAAAACTCCAGCTGTCGTGCGAAAAAGTTTTGAAGAGAAACTGCGCAAACTCATTGCTCGCAACGAGGTTCTGAAAGTCGAAACGATTAAAGAGAAGCTGGCGTTTTCCAGCCTCTGGGACGAAAAGCTCCAAGTTTACCGGGATTACAATGAAAAGCTCAACGGCATCAGTGACTACTTCGACGAGGATAAAGACCTCACCTTTAAAGCGAAAGCGACCTTTCGTGAGATTAGCGGAATCTGGAGGAACCTGGTTGATATTTCCAACGAAACGGTGACTGAAACTGGCGACTTCCGCCCTCTCCGTGACCTCCCAAAACCCCCTGAGGATGTCATCGAAGCGACTCAGAATACAAAGCTTGGCCAAACTTACGAGGAGTCTCTGGCTGCGCTCAAAGAGGAGCGGAGTCGGTTCCTGGATCAAACCACCCAAATCTCGCAGGAGTTGCTGAATACGCACTACGCGACACTGTTACGAGCGGGAAAGCTTCGCTCACAAACGCTGGTTCGCGGGATCAATCTAGGCGAACTCTCATCCTTTGAGTTGGACGATGCTTACTTCGCTGACGTTTACAGGGAATTTATAATCACGCCCTACCGCTGGATTGCTATAGGCTACTCCAAGTTTGTTGAGTTCCGAACGGACCTCAACACCGGAGTCCGCGGTTACTACCACCTGTTTAAAACTTTAGTGGCGCTGCTACTCTTCTTCGCGGCAATCTTATTCTTTTTTTGGTCTCTTAAAAAAATTCCATCTTCAATGAAGCGCCTGCGGGAAAGATTGATCCGAAAATCACGAAAAGCGCCATGGGCCGCATCGGCGGCGCTGTGGGTGGAGCGCTCTCGCCCCTTTCTGCCTTGGCTCCTTTTGCTGGTGGCCTGCTCACTTTGCAGAAGTTTACTCAGAGGGACTTATTTCTTCGAGTTCTCCATTTTCATTCCGTATCTTGCGATTTATGCGTACTACCGTATCTTCCGAACTCTCTTTGAGTTCGGACTTTCTCGACTGACTCTTATCGCCGATCGCGGCCGTACAGAAGACGTGAGGGAGCGCATCCAAAGAGCGGCTCACTTTTTAGGGCGATTCCTTTTATTTTCTATCTGGATTATTTACACTGTAGAGAGCGCGGTCAGTCGAGGTTATATTTACCTCAACCTCAAGAACGCGGTCACCGTCGTTGCCATCCTGATTCTCATCCGATTGATTCTTCAGTGGAAGCAGGAGATCGCTACCGCCATTGAAAAACAACTGGATTCAAATTTCGGCCGCTACATTGCTAAACAATGCTTAGGAACCTTTGGGGTCTTCTGGTGCATACCCGCTGGAGCACTGGCCGTACTGCTGATTGTAGGTAACTATCTTCTCGAATGGTCAGAGCGCTTCGAAGTGTTTCGGAAGATTTCCGCGCAAATTTTCAAAAAACGGATTGAGACGTCGACACAGAAAGACGCCTCTACTGAAATTGTCTCAGATCCTGAATATCTTGTACTCTTTGACGGCCCCGTGCCGGAAGGCTCAAAACGCCCTGACCTTCATAAAAAGTCGAAAGAAAAAACCCTATCGGCCATCGATCTTTGGGCTCAGCTCGAAGATCAAGAAGGCACACTCGCATTGGTGGGAGAGAAAGGCCTCGGCAAAACTTTCCTTATAGAGGAACTCTCTGAAGAGGTTGTAAAAAAAGGCTTCAAAGTTTTCTACGAAGAGGTTGAGGGCAAACTCAGCACTCGGAAAAAGGTCGAAGATTTTTTTGCTTCAAAAATCGAATCCCTCACCAAAGATGATGATGAAGACACCCGCTGGATCATTTTTATCGACAATGCTCACGATCTTTTCCTTTCAAAAATCGGAGGCTTCGAGGGCTACCGGGCTTTTCTAGAAATGATGGAGAGCAGCCCCCTCAATCTTTTTTGGTGCCTTTCATTTGATCAAAAATCTTGGAATTACCTTTCTGCCGCGAGCGGCAGAGCCCGTTACTTTGGTGAGATCGTTGAAATGGAGGATATTGATGAGGTTCAAACTCGAGAATTGATCATGTCTCGTCACGATCTTTCAAAGTTTAAACTTTCTTTCGCCAGTATCCTGAACGCTGCCAAGGTCGATTACGATATCGACGGTTTGAGCTATGTCGAAAATCGATTTTTTACGCTTCTTTGGGAGGAATCCCAAGGGAACCCGAAAGTTGTGCTCAAACTGTGGCCGACCTGCTTGGCTCAGATGAACAAAACCTCTTTAAAAGTAGGTCTGCCAAGAAAACGCCAGGAGAACCTGTTATCCAGTCTCCATGATGACACTCTCTTTGTATATGCCACACTGGTTCGACACGAAAATCTGACTTTCCGAGAGTTACAACTCGTCTCAAACACCTCGAAAGACGTGGTCCGAAACGCGATTCGCATTGGGATGCAGAAAAACTTTATCACTTTAAACGACGAAAGGCGCTACCAGGTTCAAACCTTGTGGCAGCATCGGCTTTACAACATCCTAGGTAGAAAGCAGTTCATTTATGGAAAGTAGTAACCTTGATGGCTTGTCTGAATTTTTAAAACTGATTCAGCCTGGTCGGATCCTTATTTTAATCATCGGCCTCGTTGCACTTTCATTGCTTGCCAAAGGCGTTCGCCGAGCCGCTGAAAAACTTCACAAAGCCATGCCAGCTCGACGACTCTTGATTCTCCAGGTCAGCACCATGCTGAACTTTTGCGTGTACATTATCGGAGGGATCACCTTCATCTATGTCAGCTTGCGACCGCCAAAGGAACTGATGCTTGCTGTGGCTGGTAGTGCCGCAGTGGCTGTAGGTTTTGCCTTGAAGGATTTAATGGCTTCTCTTCTTTCTGGCATTATCTTGCTTTTTGACCGCCCCTTTCAGGTTGGCGATCGTGTAGCCTTCGATGGTGCCTACGGGGAGATCGTGGGTATCGGCCTTCGAACCGTGCGCCTCAACACGCTGGATGACAGCCTGGTCACGATACCCAACGTTAAGTTTTTGACCGATGCCGTTTCCAGCGGAAACTCGGGGGCTTTGGATATGATGATTGAGGTCAATTTTAATGTCGCCGCTAGCTCTAACTTGAGAAAAGCACAGGATCTGCTCAAAGAAGTGGTTATCACGTCTAAGTATGCTTATCTTGCCAAGCCCGTTTCTATAGTTCTTACGGAGAAATCCGACTCCAGGAATTTTATCGCTATCGAAGTTAAAGTGAAAGCCTACGTTATCGACGTTCGTTACGAAAAGTCTTTCCAGACCGATATTGTGCTTAGGGGCAACGAGCTCTTACAAAAGAATGACATTCACCGCCCGTCGATCACCCCACAACTAGAAAAGCCCGAAAGTCCTTAGGACTTTCGGGCTTTTTAAGTTTAGATCCGAGAATTAAGCCCTCAGATACTAAAAATACTCAGCTTTTAAATCTATTTCTTAGCGTTGACGACGATGTCGACTCTTCGGTTCATCGCCCGTCCCTCTTTGCTAGTGTTTGCAGCTAAAGGGTCACTCGATCCCAGACCTTGGCTTTTCACGCTTACGCCATCCATGCGGCCTTTAAAATAAGAAGCCACAGACTGCGCTCTCTTTTGCGAGAGCTCGGCGTTGAATGCCTTGGGTCCCGTAGAGTCCGTGTGTCCCTGGACCAAGATCCCTTCAGGATTGACCTTACCTACGATTCTGTTTACTTTCGACAAAATTGATTTCGCGGTGCTTGGCAACGCTGCTTTTCCAACTGGGAAATCAATCTTTTTCAAACGGATGATGAGCTTATCGCCTTGCTGGTAGACCTCGGCCTCGTCCTTTGTAAAGCCAGAACGAACTTCTTCCATCGCTTGCTGAAAACGCACCTTACGCGATTGACTCTTCAGATTTGATCCCATGGCTTCGATGCCCGCATGAGCAACTCCGACGTGCCTGCTGAGGGCCCCCGCTCTTTCGTTCAAGTTGCTGATCTGGCGATCGTTAGTTACGAGCTCGATGGCAACGCTCTCTTTTAGGTCTCCCCCACGTTCGTTGATCGTTTTCATGATGTCAGTCAAGGTAACAGTATCGGATAACGTCGCCATCACCTGGGTCTGATATCCCTCGGGATTGTTTACGTTTGCCCGTATCAAATTGTTAGAAGTCTGAAAACTCTTTCGGACTTTACGAAGTGTCGCTGGAGCTTTAGACTCCGCACCGTCGTCCACCGCTTTCGTGAGAAGCTTTTTGGCTTTTCCGAGTTCTGCGTTTTGAGTCCCTAGAACTTCAAGCTTCAAATATCTCCGCTGGAGACTTGCGTACTCATCCGGGTCCAATTCTTTTGAAAAATTCCCAGAGGCGCTGCGAACGTCGTCATCGACGTCTTTTAACTGAGCGGCTAGCTCAGGCACATCGCGGACCTCGGCCTTCAGAGCAGCTTTACGAGCAGCAGTGATCTGCTTCACCTTCGGCATCTTCGTTTTTGCGGTCCCGATGGCTTGCCTTAAATAAGCTTTGCTGTAACCAGCCTCTTCGCGGAACTCGTCAGCCTCCATTTCAGTCTCATTCATTTCCTCTTTCGCTTCGGAGTAGTGTTCCAGACCTTTATTGAACGGCTTTGAGGCTAGGATGTCCGCTTGACTGTCATAACCTTGCTGGATGTTTCTATCCAATGAGGCCATTACGTCAGAAGGGGACATTTCTTTGGGAAATGAGGCCTTCTTCATTGTTGTTCCACAGGCCGTAAGGGCTCCGAGGAGGGCTCCTGAAATGAGAATTCGACGTGTTTGCTGCATTACCATTAAGTTTATCCTTTTGTTTGTGTTTAGACCCCTAGACTGTCAGCGTTTTCAATCTGTAGCCTCTCACAGGTATGCAGACTCTGTGTAAAAACCTTAACATCTTACCTTGAGCGAGAACTGCGACTTATAGAGTGCGGTGGCCTCCAAGACCTTCGATCTGCCGCGCTATATGGCAGGCGAGGACGAGCTCAGACTCGTTAGATCCTCTTCCCTGGACTTGTGTAGGTCTCTTCACATAGTCGAAACCTAACAGTGAAGTTTGCAAGGCCCTTTTCACCTAGTATTAAGAAATCGGAGGTTAGCAAAATGAACGAAATTCAACCCAAAGCTGTAAAGACATCACAAGCCAAACGGTCAAGACGTGGACGTTTAAGTGCAACGATATCGAAGGTCGCTGAGACATCGAAAAAAGAAGTCGCCGAGGACCTCTCTCAACAAGTTGAACAGCAGGTTACAATCGGAACGGACCTCAAGAAATTCAAAGCTACGTCTAACAAAGAGGTCGCCAAGTGGTTGGTCGATCACCCTTATATCCAAACCGCCCTCGCGGGAGTCGGCTTTACTATTGTCAGTCCTCGGAAAGCCTACAGACTGGCCCGGGAAATTGCCGAAAAGACCTTGTCTAGGCAGCTAGACCGATAACCCATTTAGGTACTTACAATCTTAACCCATTTCAAAGGAGAAAAAACAGATGGCAACAACTACAAAAGAAGTGAAAGCAATTAACAAAAAAGTAGACAAGGCCGTAGGCCTGCTCAAAGACGCCGGAACAGACGGGATCACCTTGACTCGAAGTCAGATTCGGAACAAGTACGAAACTGGAAAAGAGAATCTCGGAGAGCTTAAAGGTAAGACGGTAGATGCGACTCTGCAATTTGTAGACGACTCGAAAGCGACGGCCCAAGACCTCGCCAAGCGCGGGGAAAAAGAAGTTCGCAATCGCCCTTTTCACTACATTGCAGGATTTTCAATCGTCGCCTTGATCCTCGGTTATATCTTCGGCAAACGCAGATAAGAGGACCACTTGTCTAAAATATTAGAGCTCCTTGCCCCCATTTTGACAAAATCCGTCGCCGATGTTGTTGAACGCATCGGTGACCTTGCTGAAGACCGAGTACGAGAATTCGCCTCGCAACTCTTCGTTTTTCAAGTGATCACGTCTGTGGTGGCCACTGTTGCGGTGTTTTCATGCTTCTCAGCGATGGGATTGGGCTGGACGCTTTTTTATGGTGTTAACGCCGGTTCAGCGAGTCTCGTTTTGGCGCTGTTATACACGTCGATCGGTTTTGGCGCGGTCTCCATAGGATTACTCGTATTCGCTATCCAAAAATTGAAGCCGGAGCCTCCTCAGAGGCGTGAAGAACCGAACACGATCGTAGTGATTACAGAGGCTGCGCAGTCGCTAGCGCTTGCTTTGATCGAGGACAGGCGAGCCGCCGCTGACAACTCAGCACACCAAAAGCGAGTCCAGGACCTCGAGGATCGAACATCAGAACTTTCTGAGGCGCTTACACTGCTTGTCCGCATGCAAGGAAATCCAGAGCCTATGCCGCTTAAAGATAGAGAAACTTCACTGAAAGGATAATCCGTGAAAGCCATTCGAAAGCCGACTCAAAAAGAAATCAACAACCACGTACCTGTCGAGGAGCCCTCTGGAAAGCACCCTGACCCTAAAATAAAACCTCCAGCAGGTACACCTAACCCAGAGATCGAAAACCCCAATGACCCGCGGCCTCTCAACGCGCCACCTAGGGAAGATCACGCAAAAATTCAAGATCCAAAGGTCAGGTAAAACTGTCGGCTTTCGACAGTAGCCGAACTCCACAAAACAGTAGGACAAAGACAATTATGAGTACCCATGCTAGCTTAAAATCTACGAACTTTAATCACCTCTTCTATTTTCATATCATAGCCCAAGACGGCTCTATCGCGAAGGCCACTCAGCCAGCAGCTGCGTCAATTCGAAGCACAGATCCAAGCTGAACTCTTTCAAAGACAGGGTCGGTCCTTAGAACTCAACAGTCACGGGCAGTTCTTGTACGAATATACGGTCCAGATTTTTGAGATTTCGGAAAAGATGTTTCGCGGTTTTTCTTATAACAAGGAGAAAAAAATCGATCGTACCTACAAGATTGGTTTGACCCCCATGGTTTCCCGAGCTTTCGCGGCTCATCTGTTAAAGCCTCTCTTCGCGGACTCTGAGATCGGCACCAGCGTCAGTGAGGGCCCCCTTCCCTCTTTGATCAAAAGTATTCAAACATTCGAACTCGATTTTGTTCTCTCCGAAACTCCGCCGCCACAGACTAAGCTGCCTGGGGTGACGGTGGAGCCTCTGGAAAGACCTCAGTATCACTTCGTCTGCGGTAGAGGGCTTTATGAAAAACGTATTGCGTCTCCCCAGGAGCTCAACGGGATGCCCTACTTCAAATACAAGTCCAACAACATCGTTCAGCAGGAAGTGAACCAGTATTTTTACCAAAATCAAATCTCGCCCAATGTCATCGGAGAATCTGATGATCAGTCGATGATGATCGCCGCTTTAGAGGTCAATAGCTGTTTCGCGGTTTTGCCTCACCTGTCTGTAGCTGAGAAGCTTCAGAACGAGAGTCTATTCAGCCTTGGGAAGTTCGAAAGTCATGGCACTGATATTTGCGCTATCTATCCTGATGAAGTATCGAACGACGAGGTCAAAGACATTGTTGCTCGCCTTAAGCGTATCGAAAGCTGAGGGGTCTCAGGGGCCGCACTGGTCAGCCCCAATGTCTGCATTTGTTGCCGGCCGCTCGTCCAAATCAAAATCAAAAAGAAGGTTCGCTTGCGACAGACTCGCTCCATTGACACCATCGATATCGCAGCGGGCAAGGTGAAGATCTCCCGAGGACACGTTATCGAACCAAGAGACTTGAGCATCGGTCACGTTGTTCTCCATGATCCCCGTAGCTCCGTTTCTCATCTGAATGTCCCTATTCATTAGATTGTTAAAGACTCGAGCCCCCGTGGTAAAATTAAAACGAGCTTCAATAGCGTTGGGATAAGCATTGGACGAAGAGAAGAATATTGTATTATTATAGACCTCTGTATTTTTCACGCCTCCGACAAAAATTCCTACGTCGTGCTGACCTGTTCCAGGATATTGATTAAAAATAAAATTGTTTCGGATGACGCCTCCATATTCTGCACTACTGTCACTTATCCCGAGACCAATTCCACGAGCGCAGTTGATGATATGGTTACGCTCGATGGTGTGAGACGTGCCCTGCTCGCTATTCCACATGTGAATTGCGAATTCGGCAAGGCCATTGCGATAGGTTTGGTTGCCACGATCTCCACCCTTTTTTCCATGGGCCGGATGAAGAGTGTCGTCACAATAGATTCCTGAAAATATATTGTCACTGACGACCCAATTGTTGGCATCATGGGTGTCGATACCACCAGTATAGCAGGATGTGTTTCCTTCTGCCGCTCCGTAGCCCCAAACATTGGCGCGCCCTGTAGTATCCATACTGAATTGGGAGCAGGTCACAAAACCGCCCTCAATTTTGCCGGAGCCGGGACTCCCTTTCAGAAATTGCTGCCCACCGTTGATCAAATTCACATCGTGAACTTGGGCCCCGTCAGCGTCCCCCTGAAGGTGAATGAGATGGAAAATCGAATTCTTAACGGTCAAATGTGCCAAGGTGACGTTTGCAGCATCGACGGTGATGATCCCTGTTTGACCACCATGGTCGGCGTATTTGGAATCCAAAATCACTTTGCTGGAATCGCTGGCGTTACCCACCAGGGTGACATTAGGGGTCGCAAAATAAAGACCCGTAAAATTTCCGCTGGTCGCCTCGTCAAAGTTATAAGTTCCATCAGCGAGGACTATGACAGAACCCTCTGCTGCGCTATCAACAACACTACGAAGACTAGTCACTTGTCCATCCACAGTGACTCTCCCCGGTCCTGCCGGAGAAACTAAAATTTGAGGTCCAGACCGCTGCGCGATCTCGGAGGAAACGTCCGAGCAGAAAGATTTGCTGGCGGGCGTCCCATCGAGAACATCTCTAATACCATCTTCGGTACTCTGTGAAGTGCCTGACGTCCCAGACGAATTTGACCGATTACTGCAATTTTGAAAAAGAACCATCAAACATGGGAGTAAAAAAAGATATGAAATTTTTTGCCAGTTCATAAAATCATCCCCGTGGCCTATTTGAGCTGCTCAGCGAATCTCGAATTAAGACGAAAAAACGAGCGTCTTATGGCACCTACCTAGTATAACGTCCGGAAGCGTGAACTGAAAAAATTAAGGGGATTTTAGACAGAACTGCCTCAACTTGAAATGGTTTCAGAAGGATTTTCGCACTCAGAGCCAGAGCTAGAAAAAACCCAACTGGGATGAGGAGGTCGCTTGCTTGGTCACACTGTTTAAACGGACTCCCAAACCGAGGAGTCGGACTGGCTTGTTCTGCCTAAGGAAGGCCTCTTCAAACATCTCTTGGAAGACCGTCAACGCCGGCTCTTTAAACTGCGAGCGCTCCAAGGTGGTCTGTTGAAAATCGGTAAATTTTATTTTTACAACAAGCGCTTTAACCTGTTCAGGCTCAAGACTCCTACGGTAGCGAAACATAAACTCTTCATAGAGGTCAGGTACTTTTGCTAAGCAGGCTTCGATATCCACCAGATCTTCGCTAAACGTATTTTCCACTGAAAGGGACTTTCGCAATCGGTCTGTTTTGACAGCTCGGTCATCCTTTCCTCGGCTCAGATCATAGAGCCGAACGCCCCAAGATCCAAAGTGATGAGTCAGGTCTGAGATCGAAAATTTTTGTAAATCTTTGCAGGTTTCAATTCTCAAAGAAGTCATTTTTTTAGCAGTGACTTTACCCACCCCTGGGATTTTTTTGACAGGCAGATTGGCCACAAACGTACTGACCTCAGCCGGCGCAATCGTAAACTGACCATTGGGCTTGTGCCAATCGCTGGCCACCTTTGCCAAAAACTTATTGGGCGCTATACCCGCAGACGCAGTTAAGCCAGTCGTCTCATAAATTCGCTTCCGAATCTCCAAAGCCATTCGCGTAGCGCTTCCCTCAAACAGAGTCACTTGGGACACATCGAGATAGGCTTCGTCCAAAGAAAGGGGCTCCACAATTGGGGTGAGTTCCTTGAAGAGACCTCGAATGACCTGGCTCTCTTTGCGGTACTTATCAAAGCGAACAGGAAGCAGGACTAGATCTGGGCAACGTCTCAGTGCCTGTGCGGTCGGCATGGCAGAATGGACGCCAAATTTCCGAGCCTCATAGTTCGCTGTCGTAAGTACGCCTCGGCCCTCTCGGCTTCCGCCGACAGCTACGGGGCGACCCACCAGGCTGGGATTATCTCTCATTTCCACAGCGGCGTAGAAGCAGTCTTGATCCACGTGAATAATTTTTCGAAGCGCCGACGACATGGTTAGAGCTTATAAGCTTCCCTCCTCGATATAAAGTTATATTTACACCACTGACCGCTCAAGGTTGAGACTTTCTAACGTGTTCTGTAGGGTTTCTTAAAACCTGCAGGAGTCTGTCGTGAAATCAAAGTCTAAGGCCCGCGTCGCCGCCTATCAACCTCAATGGAAGTCCGCTTTCAGAGATCTCAACCTTCAATGGATTGAGAGGTACTTCACCGTGGAGGCCAAGGACCGCAAACAGCTAGAATCCCCAGAGGAATGTCTCTCTCAAGGCGGAGAAATCTTTTTCGCCTTAATAGAAGCTGAGAGTTCAGACATTGAAGGTCCAAAGCTTGAGGTCGCAGGAACTTGCGCCTTATACTTTGTGAATCATGGGGTTTATGAGCTGGCGAAGATGGCCGTTGCCCCCGAATTTCAGGGGCGGGGCCTATCTCGGCTATTAATAAAAGCGACAGAGCAGTGGGCGATCCGGAAGGGGGCCCAGAAAATAATCCTTTACTCAAATGACAGCCTTGAGCCGGCAATAGCACTCTACCGATCCGAGGGTTACCAGGAGATCGATATGGGACCCACAGACTACAAGCGCTGCAATATCGCTATGGAAAAGGCGCTGAGCGCCTCCTCCGAGGCCTGAAGGTTAGTCCTCGAGCAGACTTCTAAGCATCCATGCCGTTTTCTCATGGAGCTGTATTCTCTGAGTCAATAGGTCGGCAGAAGCTTCATCACCGCCGGCCTCAGCAGCTGAAAAAACCGAACGCGCCGTTTTAACGACCGACTCTTGCCCAACAAGTAAACCGCGGATCATCTCATGGGCGGAAGGCGTGCCCTCTTCTTCTTTGATCGAAGTCAGCTTAGAGTACTCAAGGTAAGAACCAGGAGCCTTTTCACCCAGCGCGCGAATTCGCTCTGCGATGTCGTCCACAGCTAGAGCCAGTTCTGTGTACTGGGTCTCGAACATAGTGTGAAGAGTCTGAAACATTGGCCCTGTCACGTTCCAATGATAGTTGTGAGTTTTCAGGTATAGGGTGTAGCTATCGGCCAATAGGCGAGAAAGCCCTTTGGCAATATCCTTGCGATTGGTCTCTGGAATTCCGATATCAATATTCATTTTTTCTCTTTAAGTTAAAGTTGAAATAGCTTTTTTATTATGGGGTCTTTTTGGCGCTTGGCAAGTCACAGTCGAGCTCACAGGTTCCCTATATTCTCTAAAATTGCGGGCTACAGAATCTTAACTTTTTTACACATCTTACCCTTGCAAGCTTAGGATTTGACAATGCGAGCCAAAAGTCAGCAAGCTACCTTAAGTACATCACTATAAGGGGGAATTTTATGAAACATTTTTTTCAATCGACACTGGTTCAATTGGTCCTACTTACGATGGCGGGCGTGGTTCACGCTGCTGACCTCGACCTCTCCGAGACTCGAGACGCGGACTGTGTTGCGAAAGCTCAAGATTTTATTCTACAAAATATTGCTGTATATTCGCCGTTACTTGATATCGAAGATCCCAATTCTGAGCGCATCGAGGAAAACTGGGATGCACAGTTGCAAGAGATTACCGTGGTCCAGCTGAACCTCGCAAAATGTATTTGCGCCGCCTATAAGCAGGCGCGAGAGGACGCGCTTCGCTAACTGGCCTTTGTTTTTCTGGTGGTCCTCACACGACCTCCAGAAGTTTTTGTTTTTTTCAAAGCTACATTCATTTCTGCGCCAAAAATGACTAAAAATCCTAATATATAAAACCACATCATCATGCCGATAAAGGTTCCGATCTGCCCATAGACCTTGTTATATGTCGCATAATTATTGAGATAAAAGGCAAAAGCCTGAGTAGACGCGATAAATGCGAGAGCCCCAAAAACACTACCTAGAGAAAATAGATGGATATGCTTTTTTCCGCTAGGCCCAAGAGAGTAAATGAGGCCAAACACAACAGTAGAGAGACCTCCGATTATTAGGAAGCGGAGTCCCATTACAACCAGGTTCAGATGCTGTGGAATGTCGGCCCACTCGAAGAGAAAACTGGTGAGAAACTTACCCATGAGCAACAATGCAAATGCCATAAACAGAACTAAGCCCAAACACAGCGCCAGACCTAGTGACTTCAATTTAATACTGATATAGCTGCGGGATTCACTATAGCGAAAAACCAAGTTGAGCTGCCGAATCACTGCTGAAACACCACTGATGGCTGTCCAAAGGCTCACGAAGAAAGTCAGTGAGAGAAGACTCAGTTTATCTCGATCTTCAACACCTTGGACGGCTTGAGAGAACGTCTCGCGAAAGCCATCGGGGATGTACGACAAGGACCAAAGATAAAATTCAGTAGAGAGTTCCTCATAGGGAAAAAGAGAAGCACCGTAAAACACCATGAGCAAACCCGGAAATACAGACAGAAGGAAATAGAAAGACAAAATCGCCGCTCCATCCCAGATTCGATCATTGATCAAAACGCTCCAAAGGTGTCCTCCGATAGTCTTCATAGCTTTGCACCCCCGTTTCTCATGCATCCCGGACTTGGATTCGATCTTCTCATCTAGCGAGCGCCTTGGCGGAGGGTTTTACCTACAGTCTCAACTTTGTCGAAGACTCTTAGGATATTCTTTTGCGCAAGCTTCTCCAACTCAGACTGAGTCCAACCTCTACGAATGAGCTCCGCGAAAAGTTCTGGATATTTTGAGACATCCTCAAGCCCTTTGGGAACATCCTTCTGATCGTAAAAAATCACCACCAATACCAATGTGATTCGGACCCACCACAGATTTAATATGATCCAGATGATCCGCGACGTCTGAGAGCTGCGCGCCAGGATTTGGTCCATTCTCCCCAGAGTCCCACCAGGCTTTGACGGCCTTGCTCACAAAACCAGTAACAAATGTTACCATAACAACACCGCCATTTTTTTTAAGACGCTCGAGCACAGCGTCCGGCACGTTACGATTGTGAGGTACGATTTTTTTAGCCGAGGAGTGAGAAAAAATAATGGGAGCTTTGCTGATGTCTAGAACCCGATGCATCACCTTTGGGCTGACATGGGAAATATCGACCATCATTCCCAAGCGGTTCATCTCGTGAACGACAGACTCGCCAAAATTTGAAAGTCCTCCGAGAACTTCCTTGTCGGTCCCTGAGTCCGCCCAATCGATATTTTTACTGTGGGTTAAGGTCATGTATCGAACACCTAGGCGGTAGAAACTGCGCAAGGCTCCCAATGAGTTTTCGATAGCGTGACCGCCCTCCATACCTAAAAGCGAAGCAATCTTACCCCTAGCCATAGCTTTTCGAATGTCATCTGCCGTCAGGGCCAGTTGCAAATCTTTGGGGTACTTTTCGATCATACGCAAAGCCAACTCAATTTGCTCCAGTTGGGTTTTCGCATAACCCTTCTTGGCTTCTTCGGTTCCAACAGGAATATAGACCGACCAAAACTGCCCTCCAACGCCTCCCGCTCGAAGTCGCGGAATATCGGTATCCGTGTTTGTAGTTCGGCTTAAATCCATCATTGAAAGATCGCTCTGAGCTTTGTTGCGAAGAGTCCAAGGAAGGTCGTTGTGACCATCGATCAGAGGCGTGTTTTTGAGAATATTCTTGGCCTGATCTATAGGAGACCTCAAAGAAGAACCCGCCTGAGCCTCGGGCACCGAAAGACAACAGCCAACCATAGCGAGGGCTAACACTGACGGAATAAAGAGAGAGAATCTAGAATTGTACATTCCCTGATTTAACGCGTTTTCAGCGAAAAATCACTGAACTTTTTCCTTGAGAAGCCGCTCTGACGATCCTGGACGTCCGAGCGCAGATCCCTGGGAGAGTTATTCGTTCCCGGCCTCAAATGCCGAATACTTTGAAAAATTATAGATTCCAAAGATAATCTGTCGTGCTTTCTCAAGAAAATCACGATTGGATTCAATACCCAAGACGGCAGCTTCGGGTGGTAAGAGGAAGTCGAGACCATCTGTTTCTTCGGTAGACAATGGATCATCCCAGCGTTGCCAAAAATTACAGTCATGAACGGCGACAGCTTTACTATCAAAGGCCATAATTTGATATTCCCTAAAGCCTCCGGACATAGTCATCACGTCCTTGTTCGCAGAACCCGTGATGAGAGCTGGTGTTGCGCCGTTTGCACCGACCTCTGGCGCTAGCTGTGAGCAGGACCCACGGTTATCGGCAAGGACCCCATCCACTGTAATCGACTTCAGGTGAAACTCGGGAGACAGAGAGTTTCCAGTGGATTCAAAAACATCGACCACAGCCTGACGGACATCGTCCGGTAGAATCTTCCACTTTACAGGAATTCCCAAATCACGAAGCTCTGGGATAAACAGGTTGTTCGGAAAGTGAGCGCCCACCTTCGAGTCTTCAAGAGGGGACGTCAACGGGTGGAGCATCACATAGATATCCACTCCATGGACCACCTTCGCCACTTTAAGAGCCTCAAAAATTGCAGCGTCATAAAGGAATTGATCATCGACTATGATCTGCTTTTTTGCGCCGAGAATCGCTTGAATATTTTGCTCAACAGCCGAGACTTCAGTTCCGTAGACATTATTTTGCGCCAATTTTACGACAACATCTCCAGCGTCTATCTCTGGAAGTTCGACACGGACATTGATCATGGGGACTTTTTTGTAGCGCTTCAAAACATCAATCCCAGAGAGCATCATTTGCAAGGAGACTTGCTCAGGCTCTCCATCAGCCAATCGGGCCGTCGTCATTTCGCCCTCTACACGGAGGTCTGTGGAGAAAGCTTCCCAAGCATCATCGTAAAATGAATTTAGAATCATGGGAACTGCAGCACCTTGAATTTGGGCCACTTCATCAATAGCGATACCGCCCGAGGAGTCCGTCCAGTTTTTTGAACCGACGAAGGCCTTTCCTTGAAAGGGGTCCAAACCGTCGACAACGATGACTTTAGAATGGTCCGATTTGGCCAAGAGCTGAAAACCGTCGTTCGCCAAAGCGTTGCTAAAAACTTCGTTCGAGCGCAGACGCTCGATTGCGAAATCGGTCGCTAAAAGATCGATAAACTCAGGCAGTGCTGTTCTTTTTAGGGCAACCTCTGCCGGGGCGACATAAAACTTTTTTTCCGGGAAGGCTTCTGAGAAGGCCCTAAGGTAATTGTAAACCGTATCCAGCTCATCGCCGTACGTAAATTTGTTCTCACTGTCGCTGACTAGATAGACGCTAAAATTTGGATCTGCAATCACCTTCCTCATTAAGGTCTTGGCCATTTCTAGACCAATACTTCCACCTAACCAAAAGACATCAATAAATACGGACTGCTCCGCACTTTCCACCGCGGAGAGAATTTCAAAGAAAAGCCCCGGCTTGCCATTAACTACGGGAACAAAAGAAGGATGCTCTTCTGCTGAGACGAATCCCTCGTCAGCGCTAAAAAGGGCGTTTAACGCGACCTCAGGGCTGGTCATTAGAGCTTTGAAGTCTCCAATATTCATATCCAAATAGCGCTGCCCAGAGCCGGTATGGACAGCATCCTTGAAATGCGCAAGTTTCTCGCCTAACGAGCGCGTGGATGCACCGTCCATAGGAACTTCCCAAAGAACCTCAACGCTGTTGCCAGCAGTGGCTCCGGTGAGAGAGACAGGAAAGGGAGCACCATAAAATTTCTTTTTATGAAATAGATTTTTCAAATCTATCAATTGGGTGCGGGCCCAAGGGTTTCGAGAGGTACAGGCTCGCTGCGCACGGGTGAGAATCGTGGTGAGCATTCTCGGTCGGAAAGTTTTTTCACTTTTCGGCATGACTGCAACGATACACTTTTCAAGGTTCTTGAGCTGGTTCAACCAGTTGCTCTGAAAAGGCTGGGACCCCAAACGCACGTTGTTCGCCTGGGCCCATTCTTGCGACTGAGGATCTTTTGCAAAGTTGTCCAGCAATGTTGCGGTACTTAAAAAATACAATCCCACGGTGTGCTTCAAAGCTAGGTTCTGCCCCGTTGCGGCATAATAAATCATCAAATCACGGTAGCTCCGGCTCAGAATAGTTCGGCTCAGATCTCGTGACGTATACTCATAAATTCTGCGGTTCTCTTTTTCAGCAAAAAAGAGGCCGTACCAGGACTCTAAAGATTCTCTAAGCCCGATATTTGTGAGAGCCATATAAGTGTCTTTGTAGTCTTTGTGGAGAATTTCTTGGCGAACAAAAACGCTGGAGTAGTCTTCCGTAGTCTCCGAAGCACCGAAGGCTGAAGTCGTGAAAAGACAAAACAAAGGGTAGACTATTGATAGGATCAAGCGAACCTTCATTGTTGGCCCCCTTTGAGATCACCATTGAGCAGATTTAAAAGACCTCTTTTGAGACTATTTTTGATATCTTTCCCGATGGCAGTTTTTTCGTCCCCGCTCTGTTCAATAGGGCCAAAGTACTTTTGAATTTTGTTGCGAAAAGATTGCACGTATTTATTATTATCAAGTTCGTCATTCGCTGCAGCCTTTACTTCCTGACTGACGCTTTCGAGGTTGAGAGTCGGCAGCGAAAAGCTCCACCAAGAGGTCCTCGGAAAATCGAGAGTCACACGAACGTCTAAAACTTCAAGAGATTTGAGATCAAAAGCAATTTCATGAATATTCACCTGTACCTGATGGGCTCTGGCTAGGTAGTAGTCCAGAGTCTTTTTCCCTGTGGGTTTTGCATAGATGCGCCGAACGTATCCCCGGTTACCGCCGGCAGGTTCTAGGACTTCGTTTCTAACCAGATCTCCTAGGAGAAAAGGAACGTTATAATTTTTATTATACTTTTTAAGAACCCACCAACTTATATCTAAAAAACTTGGAGGCTCGCTGTGTCGAGGCAAGTGATCGCTTGGAAGCCATTCCATATCTCCAACAATACTAAGACTTCCAAAGGCAACGCCTAAGACAAGTTGGCTGTCGTCTGTCTGGTTACGTTCGGTATAAGCAGGTCTGTAGTCGACGGTCAGAATGACACCTGGAAAATCCGCGCTGTCTAAACTTTCTCGGCTAGGTACCCGAGGAGAATTGATGGATCTCAAAAATATCTCATCTTGATCTTTGATGAGTTCTTGGTTGAGATCCGTAGGCATTCCACCAAGAATCTGAAATCGCGCCGAAGAGCGCCGGCCAGCCATATGAATATTCAGCATCGCCCCAACGAAAAAAGTTTGAGGATTTTCGGCACTCTCCAGGTATTTTTTTTGGTAAAGCTCAAAGATGCATTTTTCTAAGCGGTGATTGATCTTCTGGTTGTAGGAACGGGCCTCAAAAGTAGACTCTTCTCGACTGTCGATGAGCGAGGTTCGAGCGCCCGGATAAAGACCTCCGTAGTTGACAGGCTCAGTGGAGCCCTCAAGATACTTAGCTGATTTTGGAAAGATAAAAATGGTGAAATCAAATGGATTGTTCTCAGTGGACTCCAAAACAGAGGCCTCTTCAGATTTTAAAATGTCATCGACCAACTCTTTCACAGGTACCGCTTGCGCCAGCTCAATCAAGTTTTGGTGTCCAGAGCTCCCTCGAACTTTCAGGGCCGATTCTAAAGCCTGAGTGGCCCGATCGAAAAATTCTCTTTTGCCCAGTGCCAGTCGCGATCTGTGCTTGGCCTCGATAATTTCAGTCAGAGTCATGTCTAGACTGAGGTCATCAGGAAGAGACTCAACGACAACTAGCTCAAAGTCCTGAATGGCCCCTGGAGACGAAGCGTGAGATGCGCTCGCAGTAAACCATAGCACCATGAAACAAAGCAAAAATTGAGGGGATTTCATAGGAACAAGTGTGCCAGACGGCTTGCAAAATCTCCATGAGAAGCCTTGCTCCCAGTAAAGATTACTCAGTTGTCCAAAACATAGGCGACCGCCTTTAAAGGAGGATTTGCCAGGCTCAATAGACTGGACCTTGGGTGTATGATCAAGGCTTTCAATCTGGACACCATTTGCATCCTAGTCCTAAGGCGATAAATAACTTCCGGTTTTAGAGGGAAATTTATTTAATGTTACTCTGTAAACGTCCGAAATAGTGATGAAAAACAAATTCCTTGAGGAGGAACTTTATGAGAGCGCAGTTGATAAAATCCCTGTTCGCAATGATTGCGATGACCCTAGGGATCTCTTTAATCAGCCCGTCGGCTTCTGCCAAAACAGGCTTTGACGAGTTCAAAAATTTTAAACCCATGAGCGCTAAAGAACTTCAAAAGAAGTCTCCCGCGTTTCGAACTCAATACATGAATAAGCTGGCGAACTTTGTTGCTGACTACGAGAGCTTGGTCAATAGAGCGAACGATGGCGGGTTTAAAGTTCCTAAAACTGAGAACGCTCAATTCATGGAGATCTTTTCTGGATCTGAGGCTTATGCTGCAGACAACAAAGGGATCTGGAAGAGCTCTAGAGCTCTTATCGATAGAGGCTCACCATGCCCTATCGCTGGTGGCGTCGGTGTCCAAGGCGCACAGTACTGTCAACCTCCTGAACGACTTCTCTGTACGACAGACAGCGGACAGTCCGGTGTCGGCTGTGCTCCTGAAGTTTTTGGAACACGCAACGACGGAAAAATGCATTGTGGAGCTATTGTTCCTGGCAAAGGCGTCGGTCGTGATTTCTCAAGAGCCTTTTGTCTCGCTGAAAGAAATAAAATTCCTCCAGCCCAGCAACTTAAAAATGACACCAGAGATATCAACGCTAGAGCGCAAGCTGCTGGAAGAACCGGCAGAGCTCAGTGGATTTGGGAAATTGAAAAGTACCGCGACGAAGTGGGCAAGCTGTGTATAGACAATGCAGTGAAGCTGGGAATCCCTGCCAGCCAAGCCACAAGCTCCCCGTGTAATGCCAATCCAAACGTGGATGGTCTTACCCCTGCGGATGCCGGGACCGTCATCTTCCTCAACAACAATATTTGTGCCTGTACCGGTGTACAAACACGGTTTGAAGATATTCCTCAAACAAAAGCGACCAAAGAGGTCGCCGACTTCATGACGCCATTTTCGTGTATCAAAGAAGCCTTCGCAGGACAGGGACAGGATGTGTCGGATAAGTACCTTGCGATGCTTGGAACTCACATCCAAGCGTTGGGTTACCTCAATGGTGACAATTCGACAGCCGGCCCCGGGAAGCAAAAAGGAACTTACGAACTCGGCTCATTGGAAAGTAAGACTGAGAATGTAATGAACAACTACACCTACGAAAAGAAACGCTTTGGATATTCGAAAAAAGCGAATCGATCTCGAGGAATTCTGAGAACGCCAGCGACATGTCCTACAGGCAGCGACAGTAACTCCTCTTCGAATTACAGAGGCCCCAACTCTAAAGAAGAATTTGGCCAGACGCCAAGTCAGCTTTTCTTGCGACGTATGGTTGAGAATATCGAAGCTAAGGGTTGGTGCTCCTCACAGGCTTATCCGTGGTCTACAGACGAGAAGTCTATGTCCAATGCTGACAGGCAATTCCTTAACAAAGCGATCAGTGGCGAGCCTTTGGCATCTAGAGCAACACCTTACCAGAAGGCCTACTTTCAAAACCTGAGTAAGATCTTCGGTGTAGATGCTACTGAGCCTATGTGGAAGGGCACCTTCAGTCTGACCTCAAAAAACTCTTGGACGCAAGGAAGCCTGTACGACAGAAGAACAACTTACGAGCATTGGAAGAGCAAACTTGATGAGAATGCTGTCCCCGCTCGCAAATATAGCGGCGACGCGAAGGCCTGTCTTGGTGAAACGACGACCAAAAGCAAGTCGTCGAAAACAGACCTCTGCTTGGCCATGGCACAATCTTGCGGATTGAGTCCAGCGATTTGTAATAAATCGAAACGATGTGTGGATGTTTCTGGCTACGCAAAGGCTGGCGACGGAAACGGTCGCGAACTGACTGGCAACATCTACAAGCCGAAGCTTCCGTCTATCTCCACGACGACGCCGCCTCCGGTAGATCGTAAGAGAGATACGAGCAAGTAAGCTAACGTTTCTTTTGACTTTTAAAGTCCAAAAAAAAGCGCACTGAAAAGTGCGCTTTTTTTGTTTATGCTACGGTCTTTTTACCGTTGATAAATTTATCTCAGGTTATAATAAACCGTGGTTTGGTTCGTCTGCAGGCTGTTCGCCTGTGGATAGATCACACGAGCCTGGATCTGATTGTTGACAACATTACCCTGTACGCGAATCACACTACCAGTTTGAGATTGATAAACGGTCGTAAAAGTATCGGCGCCCAAGCTGCAAGCTGCAGGAACAACTTCGTACTGTACTGAGTTGTAGACAATGGGAGCAGCAAACTGAACAATTGGAGCTCCGTAGACTTCGGAAACAAAAATTTCCTGTACCATTGGAACTTGCTGGACGAAAACACTGCTGGTCCGATACGTGGTGGGTGCAATTTCAAATCTCTGGTTTGTTGGGAATGTGTTGCAGTTCTGCTGTGTTGTCTGCTGACAGCTCGTGTTCAACGTTTGGCTGCAGTTTTGATTGTAAGTTCCGTTAGTGTAGGTTCCGTTGTTGCTGTAGGTGCCATTATTCTGAGTGCAGTTGGTGTTTGTTGTCGTAGAATTGCCGTCAGTAACGCCATCGACATTGGTATCTACAGTGTTGTCGCCAGTTTCCTGAGCTTGAGCACCGTCATCGACTTGGAACTCACTTTTGCCACATGAAATGTTGAGGCCCAATGCCAAAAATAATACCGCGAGACTTAAAGTTTTCAATGATACAAGTTTTGAAGTCTTCATATAAGCTTCCCCTTTTGTCGAATGTTTAGGCGTTGGTACCAAATCGCCCTTCGGGAGGCAAGACAAAGCCCTGAAACACCTTGCAGTGGCCCAAAACAAGACATTTCAATGACTTAGGTCCTTAAGTCTTCACTGGAAACCTCCGATCTCTTAACTAGAGCCCAAAGAACAAAAAAATACTGATGGGGTTTACGATAATTTTAAAAGCAGCAATCTTTGAATGAAATATTCGGGGGAATATAAATGTGTAAATTCTACAAAGCCCTAATCCTAATACTTGCTCTGGGTGTTGCGACCCTGCCTTTAACAGGCTGTGGAGACGAAGACGAGTCCTTTACCTCCGACTCTGATTCTGACGGCGAAACGCCACCCGGTGATGGCGGTGGTGAAGTGCCTCCGACAGAGCCTGAGACTTTCAAACTTAACGTATCGACTTCAGGCCTGGGCTGGCTCTCTCTCCTCCACAAAAGTACCGCCATTAGCGAGGATTGTTCCATCGTCCCGGGAGCTACAGACCTAGCAGACCAGTACATTACTTGCTTCTTAGATATTCAAGAAGGTTCCGCCTACGCGTCGGAAGTGGACCTCAACTTTAAGGTCCCACCCAATATGTGCCGCTATCTCCAACACAACCCTTACAGATACTTGAACTGGGAGACTGGCACCGGCCCTCAGGAAATCTGGATCCAAACCAATACAAACGCCGCCGGTGATGTTCTCGGCTATCGATGCGCCGAAGGACCGGGCCCCCACGATGCTGCCACGATGGGCCCGTGTACAGGCTTTCAGGAATGGTCTGTTAATAAGGGTACAGAGAGTTGTGAGTATAACCATTCAGCCTCAGATCCCGATGCTCCCAATTGCTGTACCGGGTCCTATATCATTCATACTCAAACCTTCGACGTCGATGCAGCTATAACCTCGGCCGTGGATGTCGACGATGCCTCTTGGGGCGAGCGAGCGTCCTCATGCACAGGAGGCCCAGCGGCCCGAGACTCAGAATGGCCAGTGAATTCCAACGGAGTTCCAATGTCTCGGATTTATCAAACCTGGAATGAGGGGATCGACGAGACTTACACATTCAAGTCTCCCATCGACTTAACAAAGCAATCGAACAGTGCTGGTGATGAATCCGCCAATGTCGCTAGTTTTAATGATTTTATCGGGGCGACACCGACCCCTCTCAACGTTGCTTATACTGATAGGAGTGGGAATCCGATCTCCACCGCAGAAAGAGACTATGAATTCTGGTGTTTGGATGAAGCTTTTGAGGTTCAGTTTTCTATAAACCTCCGTCTCCGGGAGTGGAATACCGCGACCGAGTATGTTTCCTTATTAGACTCAGGAACCGGCAACCCAGATATAGTCGGTACTGAGGGCGTGGATTGTGATTACGAAAGCCCTGAGGCCGGCCGGTGCAACGATAAATGGGACTGGGACGATATGGTCAACGATGCGGATCTCTTCCCAGAGCACCTCTGGGAATAAACTTAGTAAAAGTTGAGTCTTTCATTTTTGACCAAGAGGCCGTTGCCAAAGCGGCCTCTTTCTATTTACACTCGTTCTCATGACAATAAAAATATCCTCAATAGAAAGCAATCGCCAATGGCTCGACGGGGGCTCCATGTTTGGAAACGCACCTCGGGCCGTCTGGCAGAGATGGACAACCGTCGACGACCAAGATCGTATCCCCCTGGCCTGTCGCTGCCTTCTTGTGCAAGCCACTCAAGACGACGGTACAGTGGTGAATCTCCTCTGTGAGACCGGTATCGGTGCGTTTTTCGATCCCCAGTTGGCCCAACGCTTCGGGGTGCAGGACTCAGACGAACACCAGCTGCTCAAAAACTTGAAAGCCTTTGGCATGGAGCAAGAGGATGTCCATTACGTTCTTTTATCCCACCTTCATTTTGATCACGCCGGCGGCCTACTGCCGACCTACGAAGAGATGCAAAAAGACGATTGGCAGCTCTGCTTTCCCAACGCAACCTATCTTGTGGGCGATGAAGCCTGGGAGCGCGCAAATGCCCCACACTACAGGGACCGCGCCTCGTTCTTGCCGGAGCTGAATAAAAAACTGGAAGATTCAGGCCGCCTTTTCATTGTGAAGGATAAGACTCCACCGAAACCACTGATGCCCTTTCTTCAGTTTATTACCTCCAACGGGCACACTCCGGGTCAGCTTCACGGAGTTATCTCTGGAGACTCCCAGTCCGTGCTATTTGCGGGTGACCTGATTCCTGGAAAAGCCTGGGTCCACCTCCCTATAACAATGGGGTACGACCGATTCCCCGAGAAGGTCATAGAAGAGAAAAATAACCTCTATGAGACGCTTCTCAACGAGAATTTAAAGATTTTTTTCACTCACGATCCAGATACCGCTATGGCAGGTATTGAAAAAAATGAAAAGGGTAAATTTGTAGTCACGAATCCTCAGTCACAAGTGCGGTCTCAAGCTTTATAGGGAAGTTTTAGAGCGCTCTTTCTTAAAAAATTTGCCCTGTGGATAACTGACGAAGGTCTCTCAATTTCAAAAGTCATCCTGAGCGGATGCGAAGGACCTCCTCAAATTTTGTAGAGGACTATCGAACAAGCCTCGTCCCCTCAGGAGCACGCTAAGATCCTTCGCATCCGCTCAGGACGACCAGCTCCGCCCCCTTTTTTTCTAACCCAACCAAAGCAATTCTAATAACAAAAAAGCCAAGGTGAGACCTTGGCTTTTTTAATTTCACTGTGCTGTAGAACTTCTGCTTACTGGTAGCAGAAATATGTAAGCTGGTAGGTTCCCTCAGCTAAGTTCTCGTCGAAAACGATATTCGAGCCTCGGAAAGCGTAACCAGTAAGTTCAAAAGGCACTCCCCCTTGAGTCACGGTGCTGCTCTCTCTAGCATTATCCACCGCAATACATCCTAGAGGGTAGATCTTCGAAGAGTCTGAGATGATCTGCCCGATGTCCACAAGCTGACTACCGTAATCAGAGGCGCAAATATTACCTACATTTCCTCCGGTCATAGTGCTGAGAGCTCCAATACGGGTTCCAATATACACTCCACCTCTCTGATCACCAATTCTGCTATTCAAACACGCCTGGATCTCTGCAGCCTCAGCGTACGGATTCACGATAATAGAGTGTGCAATAAAAGCAGAACTCGGAAACTTCTCGGCCATGTAGCTGAGCAAGTTATTGGCGTCACTGAACTGAAGGTTCTCAACAGGATCCCCCTCTTTGATACCGTTTGGTCCATCGTTTTCCCAACTGATAGTCTCGTCTTCGTCTGAGATAATAATCACGTGCTTGGCAACACCTGAGCGAAGACACGACGACTCAGGGCTCCCTGACTGTAGGTATCTCTCCACCATAAGGCGTGTCGTGTACATGGGTCGTTCGTGTCCAGTGGCATCAGCACCCGTCTCAGGTCTCTGAACAGTGTCGCCAAGAAGTTGCTGGTTTTCGGCAAGAGACTTGGCTGGAGTCAGACAGTAGCTGCCATCTCCGTATTGCAAAGCTCGTCCATTCGCATAATCGAGATTCGTCTTATTTTCGTTGAATTCTAAACCCGTCATGGTTGTGATCACCATAATACGGTAATCAGAATTTTTGAACTTATCCATAAAGGTGCTCACTCGCGCCGCCATACTCGCTTGCTTGCTTCGCATAGATCCAGAGTTATCAATATTGATAATGATATCCGCTTGATCACGATCAGAATTCACATCGATGTCTTTGGTGACTTTCGTTATACCGTTGAAAATTGTAAAGGTGATGGTTTCAGTCGCGGTCTCACCGTCGCTGTTTGTTCCCTCGATGACGAAAGTGTGAGTTCCAACTCCTAGCTCGGTGTTATCAATCACTATAGTATCTGTAGCATTACAAGGAACATCGACACCATCCAGGGTACACTTGACGTCTGTGATAGTTGTTCCTGGTGCAGGCGATGTCACCTGAAAATCAACCACTGAGCTCGGATCGTCGATTGTCGAGTTTCCTGGTTCTTGGTTGATTTGAATCACGACGTTTTCGTTTCCAGCGATACGTGGTGGAGTTTGATTTGAGAATGGCTGAGCGACACTGGGGTCCGCAATAAAGCCGGCATCATTGGAACAGTTTTGGAAACCCAAAACCATGACAACAGCTGTGGCCAGTAAACCTAGAATTAGAAATGGACCTTGTCGCTTGTTCACAAATCCCCCTTGTGCTTGCGCGCATGATTAAAAAATTTTCTATTACGCATATTATGTCTTGTTTCAAGGGGAGACTGAAGTGATTTTTCAGTGAATTCGAGGGCTTAAAGCTAAACCTCCGGATTCACTGAAATTCTATTTCTACCGCTGTTTCAGGTTGAAACAGTATTTAGACAGAAATAAACGAAATTATAGTCACCCGGCTCTAAGGCCTGGTCGAAAGTAATTTTTTTGCCGTCGATCTGATAGGTCGGAACAGCCTGTCCATTTACAGGCTGAACATCAAAATCGACTTGACCATTACGATTAAGGTCCTGAGGCACACAGCTCAATTCGTAAACGACTTCAAGGTCGGAAACGACCTGACCCAACTCTGCGAGCTCCAGGCCGAAGTCCTGAGCGCAAATGTCTCCAACGACGCCACCGTTAGCGAGACTGACCTCTTCATAACGAGTACCGTAGCGATAGCCTGTTCCTACGGGCTGCAAACATTGGTCGTCGCCTGGGCGAGTAATGATAGAGCTAAATTGAAAAAGCTTTTCCTGGCCCCAGGTCGAGCGTACAAGGCTCACCAAGTTGTCACCATCACTCATCATAAGATCAGCCCAAGGGTTCCCGCTTCCATCCGTAAGAGTTTCGTCTTCGTCAGAAACTACGATGACTGAGAGTGCAGCCTCCGGGCGAAAGAACGACTGAATCTGAGCTTCACCGGCATTGCTGCGCTCGATCGTGCGGTATAAAGAGCGAATACCACGCTCGTAACCACTTCCTTGAGTTCCTGTTTCGATAGTTTCAGCAAACATGGCCTTCGCGTCATCGAGGTCCATGGAACTTTCCAAGTAGTAGCTTCCGTTACTGAAAGGTAGCAGTACGCCGTCTCCTGTGCTCTCGGAAGACCTAGGGTCTGTAGTCGTGATGGCTACACGCCAGTCTAAATTTTCGATGAGCTCCATGAAAGAAAGAATTTTTGCGCCCATATCCACCTGCTCTTGGGCCATTGAGCCTGAGTTATCGATGACAAAGATGATATCGGTCGGTTTTTTTTGTGCAGCATTGACCTGAACCAATTGCTTTTGTCTCTGCATCTGATCGTGAATAGTAAAGCCCACGGATTTTCGTGTGACGACTTCACTAGTATCTGCAGCAAGAACCTCAATAGTGTGACTACCCAGAGCTGGTGCAGTGACAACGATTAGGTCTCCTACCGGATTGCAGGGAACAACGATGTTGTCGACGGCACAACGAACCCAGTCGATCTCGAGATCGCCAGCACGGATTTCAAAGCGGGCCTGAACATCTTCTCCCTCCAGCGCATCTTGCGGAAGCTCTGTAAAAACAATAGTAGGCCCTTGGTAGCCAACTGGATCTTCGAGTTCAAAAGGGTCCGGTCCACTGTCATCAGACCCACCATTACCAGGCTCAAAAGCCACGCCCTGCTTACACCCCAGAAATAAAAAAGAGACCGAGAACATCACCACCATTAAATTTTTCATACCTTGTCCTCCGCAATTGATTCATAAGTTTTTTCGGTGGCGAAGACGAAGGTCTTGACTGAATTGTCCGGATCTTTATCTGGAATGAAGCAAACAGGGTTTGAGCGAAAAAAAAATCCACAATTCGCCAACTTTTGAGAATGTGAATAAAAAATCATCGAAAAAACGAAAGATGAGAATATCGTCCTTTAAGGCTATATATAGATACGAGTCTTCCAAAACGGAGCGAAGGCCCTCTAGCCAAGTTGAGCAAAGGGCTCGCGATCGAAAGCAACAAGCTCTCAGGCGGATAACCCCCAAGCTTGGCTGCGACTTCGAGGCTGTCTCACTTCAGGGCACTCATCTCTCTTTCCATGGCGTGGATCTCCTGGCGGATACTAGACTGGCGCAGGCGAGCAGACCTCACCCGACGAGCGACGCCATCAAGCTCCCAATTCAGGTTCTTTCGTTCTGTAGCCACAGCGTCGTTCGCAGAGACCTTACGCTGGGTGCGGTAAGTTTTTGTCACAGGATCGTACTTTTTCTCGGTAGTGTAGGTCCGACCGGTAGGAAGAGAAGCCAATTGTCCCATAATATCTGCCCTTTCACTGCTGAGGTCCGTGATCTCAAGATTGATTTGAGAAATAACTTCTCGCTTGTTCTGAATCTCGCCCTTCAAAAAAACAACTCGACCCCTCTTAAACTCTGGCATCCATGGCTTCTCCTTTTCAGGGCTACAAACCTTTAGGTAAACACCACCACGCGCTCCGAAGCTATAAGCTTTAGATGGCTGGCAGAATTCACTGAGGCCTTTTTCATAGGCCCCACGAGTTTTTGCACCCTTGGCAGCGTCACAGTAATCGAAGCTGTATTTCTGCCCGTCCTGACCCTTTTTATAGGCGCCGTCTACAGAGCAATACATCTTCCGTCCGGCTTTCCAGCCGAGGTCCACCTCGCTATGGGAGACCTCAGCGTCGACTTTGACGCAGGCATTGTACTCAGGATCCCCGGTAAGACGCTTCCCCGACATGGCGACTCCGTAACCGTGCTCATACCAGTTCTTTTTCTCACAGGATTTCCGTTTAAAATAAGACGTACAACCTGAAAATAGAAATACGCTTACGATGCAAAGAGAAAGAAACTTCATCATGGACCTCTGGTTTAGAAATGAATTTGAAAGAGTCTTATTAGAACCAGAATTCTCGCAGGAGGCACGAAAAAAACGCTTCTGAAGCTTGGAGTCAATTGCTAGAGGCACTCAGTCCACAGACCGGTCCTTTTGAGTGTTGAGAAAAGTGCCGATACGAGCAAAAAAAACCCATCCTCATAGGGATGGGTCCACCTGGTGAAAGGTAAAAGTCTGTGTCTGGTTTAGGTTAGAAACTATAAAAATTATAAAGGTTGTCCCCGTTGCCCATTTCGCTGATATGATAGTAGCCGGTATGACCGTAGACGTAGGTGTTGGAAAGTCCATTGCTGTGATCATAAACAACAACTTTGTTGGAATGCTCGTCAAAATAAGTTGTCCGGCGATCGATACTTTTTTCATTGCGAAGTTCTACGATCTTGCAAGAAACACTGTCTCCTGAAAGAGCGGAGTGCCCTTCTGCAGCCTCCGTCTCAACATAGTACGAATACCCGCTTGAACACGTCGAGAAGTGGGCCGTGCCCTGAATGAGCTCCTGAACTTTACAAATTTGTTTGAGAAACATCTTTTTATCTTGGCACTCTTCTAAGCCAGATCTTGCCTGAACCTGAAAGCCAAAACTTAAAATCATTAGAGCCACTAAAGTTTTCATCATCGCCATACCTCTTCTTGTTACTTACTATAGAAGCAATTTGAGGGCCAGGTCTCCGACCTCTAATTTGGATATAAGTGTCTAACTTTTTAAAGTCGTCTAAAAGTTCTCCGTCACAATCTGCGACGGAATCTCCTTCTAAAACACAAAAGCTCTTGAAAGTGTTGAACTCTTAGAGGGTTCAAATTTCAGGGCGTTTCAATCTCCATCTCAATATCAGACAAGAGCTGATCAAGAGTAGCGCCGCCACTGGAGTTTGCGAAATTGATGAGGCCGCACTCCGCCTTTGCAAGATTCAAGGTAAAGTTTTGTCCGCCGCTAAGAACGAGTTTTCCGAAAACAGGAACTCCTATTTCATCCGCGGCACAAGTTGCGGCCGCCTGACCCTGAACTAACTTATTATTTGTAATCACATTGACGATATTGCTGTAGGCGGCAGTATCCGACTCTCCATCACCAAAGTTAAGTACAACCTCACCTTGAGCGTTTTTCACCTCACCGCTCTTCATATTGAGAGAGTACCTGAAGCTATCAGCCGTCGCATCGTATCCAAAGTCAATATCACTGACGGTCCCGGCAGAAGCGGCGGCATCGCCTTCGCTTTCGACAGCGACAGGAACGTCGTCACCCGGCGCAGTCTGGCTCTGGTTCACACCACCGGCGCTCTCTTTACCACAGTTTTGAAACAAGAGAATTAAAGGTAAGAACATCACAAAAATGCCCACAATAATTTTTTTCATTTTTCCCCCTATTTTACTACGCATGAATAGTTTATCTTAAAGTTGCCCGCAGGTAAGAAGTCATCGAAGACAATTTTCTGCCCCTGCAGCTGAAACGCCCCTGAGTAGTCAGCATAGTTTCCGGCTGAATCGTTTTGATACATGACGGTGACGGGTGAGCTTGTCGCTGGCACACAGTCCAGAGACGATGATTTCTGCATGTCCCGCACACTTTGGCCGATAGACGCGAGCTGCGTCGTGTAGTCAGTCTCACAGACAGAACCCACAACAGCGGCTCCACCGTTAGCACTTCCCGCTGGCATTCTGTTCTCTGGAGGCTCATAGCCAGTCAGCGTTGAGAGCTCCAGATATTTGACACCGGCATAGTGCTTACCACCTGCCTGATTACCTAAGCAGGCTGTGTCGCCGGGCTTAGCGATGATACTGTGCCAAGTCAGGTTTTTTTGACCATTCCATGTCGAACTCACTAAGTTTACGAACTCTTGTGGCTGCATCTTGATGTTCGTCCCCTTGGAGTTCTCATCCTCATCCGAAAGTAGGATCACGCTAAAGTCCGCACCGTCTCTAAAGAAATCGGTATGCACACCGGAGCCTGAGGAATAGCGATCAATAGCTCTTTTCGTGGCCCAGATTCCCATCTCGTCACCACCCCCCTTTTCGCGGTAGTTTTCAATAGTATCGCCGAGGATACTTTGAGCAGAGGTCGGATCCATCGATGAGTCCAAGATGTACGCGTTTGAAATTCCACGAAGTTGAATAAGGTTTCCGTCGTAACCTTGTGTCTCTCGGACGTCGGTGCTTGTCAGAGCGATTTGCCAGTCGAGGCCGGAGAGCTTGGTTAAGAGGCCGGCGATCCGCTGACTCATACTTTTACGCTCATAACTCATTGAACCCGAATCATCGACAACAATCAGAATATCTACCGGACGGTCTCCGTCGACTTTAAGTTCTTTAACTTTATCTATAGTTTCCAGTGTCGCTCTCCAGGAAACTGTCTCAGTAGTCACGTTTCCGACGGTATCGACAGCCACAACCGAGAGGTTGAAGACGTCTTCACTCGGCGCAGGAATTTGAAACTCTACATCCATAGTGCAAGCCTGAAGACTTCCATTGAGGCTACAGTTATGAGACTGAACACCGGAGGCGTCAGTGATACGAAATAAAACCGAAGGAGCCTCGCCGACAGTGACGGTGTCGGATGGCTGTTTTACAAAAGATATGATTGGCCCTGTACGATCTACAGACCAGCTGTAGGTCGCAAAATTAGACTTATTTCCAGCGCGATCAACAGCCTGAACAGCGAAAGCGTGGGTTCCCTCATCGAGGTCTGCATAATTCATCGGGCTCACACAAGTCTCGATGGTCCCACCGTCCAAACGACAACCGTAGGACGCGACCCCACTACCACTGTCAGCTCCAGCAAACTCAAAATTTGCGAGGATGGCATTTGTAGGATCAGAAGGGTTTTTTGAAATTTGAATTGTCGGCACCACAAGATCCACCGTCCAGCTATAGCTGATGGGATTGGAAACATTTCCCGCAACATCGTAAGCCCGGACACGGAGCCTATGGTTCCCGTTGCTCAAGCCAGACCACTGATAGCTAGCCGGGCAAGCGGCGTAAGCGGAACTATCACGCTGACACTCTAGCCGGTCTAAGCCACTGCCACCAACGTTGTCTGTAGCGATGATTTGAAAATTAGCGATTGGATCCTTCGTAAGTTCGGCTGGTGTCGCTACGAAACTAAGGGTCGGTGCTTTGGAGTCGACAATCCAAGTATAAGTTTGAGCCGCAGACTTGTTACCCGCCATGTCGGTACCGATCACAGAAAAGCTATGGCTTCCGTCAGCTAAACCATTACGCGTAGTTGGGCTCACACAAGACGCCCAAGCCCCCCCATCCAAGCGACAGTCAAAAGCCGTCAAAGCTACGCCACCATCTAATCCACGAAAACTGAAGGTCCCGTTTGTGCTGTTCGATAGTCGATCTGGTGTCTGTACATACTGTACCGTGGGAGCCGTAGTATCCTGAACCCAGGAGTGCTCCACAGGAGTTGAGATGTGCCCCACTTTGTCGATGGCTCGGACGGTTAGCGTATGGGCGCCGTCGCTAAGCCCTGATAGGGTTTGCTCATTGGGGCAAGCCGTGTAAGTCGCCGCACTGTCCAAGATACAGTCGTAAGCGCGGACGCCGGAACCGTTATCCAAACCAATAAATGAAAACGATGGTGTCAGGTCCGCAGTGATCGCCGCCGGTCGCTGATTAAAAGAAACAACCGGAGCGGTAAGATCTACGTTCCAAAAAATATCAGAGTCTTTAGAAATATTTCCAGCGTTGTCGACGCCATGGACATGAAACTCATAGGTTTGCGATTCTTTCATATCTGCATACTTTTCAGAGCCTAAACAGGCTTTGTAAGCCCCGCCACGCTTCACTGCGCAGACAGTGTCTCTGACACCAGAGCCACTATCAGTAGATGCAAAGAGGACGTCGAGTTCAGCAACTCCGACCCAGCCGTCTTGAATCGCAGCATTCACGGTGATACCTGGTGCGACATCATCGTGAACAATACTGTCTTTCACACAAGGTGTCGGATCATCTTCAATACTATCGCGATATTGAACGTAAACAGCAGCCTCTTTATTTTTCGCAGCCAATTTCCAAGAACGATTCTCTTTAAAGCCTTCCCAAACGCCACCGGAGCAGTATTTATCATTACTAATAAACATTTCACTCATCGGAGCGCCGGTACTCAATGTCAAGTTCACTTCGTCTTGATTGGTATAGGCCGCGCCATCGTTGATTAGGATCTGGGGGCTAGCAGCCTCTAAGGGCGCAACGAGTTCTTCTTCGCTGGGAAGCGCCACTTGATCGTAGCCGTTTTCGGCCAAGAAAGCTGTGTCGCTGGAGCAAGCATTATATCCAACAGATATGAAAAACAATGAACCCATAATTCCAAGAAAAGACAAAAAACCTTTAGTCGACATATTCCCCCCGAACACAATCACTTGTCTTATTATATAGCGCTTTCTTGGGGATTAAAAACATTCGACGAAAAAACTGTAAAAAAGCGGGCTCATTGTACCAAAGCTATACAACTCCAAAAAATTTTGACACCAAGGCCGTTCAGAGATGGAACTTTTCCAATGAGTCGTCTCAAACGAGGATTGTGACTCGATATAGATCTAGGGCAGATCTTTTCTGCAGTGGGGACAGCTTTCCGGCTTTGAGTTTTTTCCGACACTCGTTAATTCTGAGGTCACGATACCCGTCGGAACCGCGATAATTCCGTAGCCCATCACCATGATGACGGCTGCGAGGAATCGGCCCAATCCAGTGACAGGCACAAGGTCCCCGTAACCGACGGTGGTCATGGTCACCACAGCCCAATACATTCCACGGGGTATACTCGAGAATCCCGCCTCGTCACCTTCTATCAGGTGCATCAAAGTTCCCATAACCAGGACCATCGTCAGCACAACCATCAAGAATACTGTAATCTTCGCGCTACTGTTTTTGAGGGCCTGAACCAAAATACTGCCTTCACTGAGATATCGACCAAACTTAAAAATTCGAAAAATTCGTAATAGGCGAAAAGCACGAAATACCATGAGACTATGCAGACCCGGAAACAGAAGGCCAAGGTAGCTTGGCATAATAGAAATTAAATCAACCATTCCAAAAAAACTAAAGATGTAGCGTGAAGGGCGGCGTGAACTCACGATCCTCACAATCCACTCTAAGGAAAAGATGAGTGTGAACGACCACTCTAAGATTCCAAAAATCTGCTCGTAAGGCAAAGTCAGTGATTTTTCGCTCTCTAAAACAACCACGAGAAGACTAAGTAGAATAACCCAGAGTAAAACCACATCGAACATTTTGCCCCAGTAGGTATCAGACTCAAAAATGACGATATGAAGTTTGCGACGCCACGGCTCCAGCGGAACATTGCTCGAATCCTCGAATTTTCTGTCCCCGTCCATGGCTGCGCTCTCCCTTAGGTTTCTACAAAGGTACCAAGCTTTTTGTCCTTTGTGACCCCCGGTAAAGGAAAGACCCTATTATGAAACGATAGATAGACCCCAGGAGCGAGAACCTGCGCTACGATCAAGGCCTCAACGATATTTTGCATCGCATCACTGTCGTCGAATCCGAGGGGCTTCATGGCTCCTGTGAAGACCACGGTCTCGTCAGGAAAAGCCCCTGAGTCATAAAAACGTCGGGCCGTTTGCTCCATAGTATCGGTTCCATGGAGAATGACTAGAGGTCGCCCTTTTCGTCGGCTGTCTACTGCCATTTCGAGAATTTTTTGCCGATCCCCGTCTGTCATATCTAGGGAATCTTTCGCCATGACTTCGATAAGCTCAATGTCTGTATGAGGCAAACGTATTTTTGAGAGAAGACGTTGCTTGAGCAGAGAGTTTCTATTGCGAAGGGACCCGTCAATCTCGCTGTAGGATTTTTCAATTGTTCCGCCGGTTGTCAGCACTAGAATCTGGTTTTTTATCATAGCCCCCTGGGTTTACCACAGATTTGCCGGGAGAAAATCCTCTTTTTGTGGTACTTCTGACCCCATCGAATTTGAGGAGATCTATAGTTATGGCGGAATCTGAAAAAAAAGTGGCGGGTTCAAATTTTATTCACAATATTATCGATAAGGACCTCAAGGACGGGAAAAACGGGGGGCGTGTCCACACTCGTTTTCCACCGGAACCCAATGGGTACCTCCACATAGGCCACGCGAAATCCATTTGCCTCAATTTCGGAATTAAAGAAAAGTACCAGGGCCAAGTCAATCTCCGCTTCGACGACACGAACCCAGTGACAGAGGACCCCGAATTCGTGAAAGCGATTCGCGAGGACATCGAGTGGTTGGGCTTTAAATGGGACAACCTTTGCTTTACATCTCAATACTTTGATCAACTCTATGACATGGCGATAAAACTTATCGAAAATGGAAAAGCCTATGTCTGCTCCCTCTCCGCCGAAGACACTAAAACCTACCGTGGTTCCCATACGATTCCTGGTAAAAACTCACCCTTCCGCGACCGCAGCGTCGAAGAAAACTTGAAGCTTTTCAAGGAAATGAGAGACGGAGTCTATAAAGACGGCGAACACGTCTTGCGAGCGAAGATCGACATGAGCTCTGGGAATATGAATCTGAGAGACCCTCTGATTTACCGGATTCGGCACGCTCCCCACCCGGTCACAGGCGATAAGTGGTGCA